>PVJI01013898.1:0-46130 GCA_004026765.1 Micronycteris hirsuta | reverse complement strand
GCTCTGAACTCGATATCTGATAGTTGGCTTGCCTCTGTTTCGTCTATCATTCTTTCTGGGGTTTCTTCCTTTCCTTTCATTTGGGGGTTGTTTCTTTGTCTTCCCATTGTTTGTGAGACTCTTCTTGCTAGCCTCTGTTTCTTAAATTAATCTGTCGAGTTCTCTGGAGTATCAAAGTTAATTTTGTTTCACTGTCTCTCTTTTTTGGACTGACCCCTGTCTGGGGCTGACTCTGGTCCTCTCACAGCTCCAGGTTTTAATGTCTCACCTGTAGGTAAAGAAAAGAGGGGGGCGAGTGGGAAAGAAGGAGAGAAAAAAAAAAAGAAAAAAGAAGAAAAAAAATTATCTGACTTTAAATAGACACATTTATAAAGAATTAATTGGTGCCCCTGTTTTCCCAATAGCTTGGCTCCAAGAAGCAAAATGTACCTTATAAGCTCTGTTTGTTTTTAGACTCTAATAAAGTCACTGTATCAGGATACCTCCCTATAGTACCAAGAACCAGCACAATATCTTTAATGGAGAAATTATTACTGGATTTAAAATTCCTTTAGGTCCCTCTAAAAGATAATTTCTGACAACCTAAGCAGAACATTTCTGACATCTCAAATATATAGCATGGAAGACAGATAAAGAGATGAAGAGATAGGTAGACAGAAAAACGATAAAGGATAGAAAAAGATAAATAGACAAACAGATAATACGTGGTGCACTACGTGTAAGATCTGTGGGATTTGTAACGTATTTACTTATCAATCTCCACATCAGAATTAGAAATTTAAATAATAAATTCAAGGCCAGAGCTCTTCAATGAAATGTTAAACATAAATACAGAGGGATTCAGAGAGTTAGAACTTTTTTTAGCTTTATAATTCCGTTGCACTCTCCAGCCCTGTCTCAGGTTACAGAAGAATGATAGTTCCTTTTTAGCATTTTTAAGGACTGCACTTTTCCTCCCACTCATGAAAAGTTATCCACTGAAATAACAAAATGTAATTAAATGTAATGATCAATGGTTGATTAGATTTATTTATTTATTTTTGACAGGTGACATAGCCAATGATGGATCAGACCCTCTTGACAGGGAAAATAATTTATATTATTCCTGATTATATATAATTTCAGATAATCAGCCTAATGGCTTTTGCATATAAAAACAAGATAACTTTTATTCAATTCAAACTCTTGAGTTAATCTGAAGACAGAGCATATTCATACTGATATATTTTTAAAAGATCGTCTAGTACCACAACCATGGACTAAGGATCATTCGCTGTGAGTCAATTAAAAATTCTCCCTTTAAAAAAAAATTGATTACCCTGGAATAATCAATAGACATTTGGCACAGTCTTATCTATAATGATTCAACTCAGCAGCAATATCATTTAGAAATTGGCTGCTAGTCATGTGCTAGTAATGAATAGAATCCATGTTTGATAGAAACTCATAGGCAAAAACAATATATTTAAATAACAATATTGAAACAACCTGACAAAGACCAAAGGATTCACTGTTAAAACTACCCTTCTTTCTTTAATTCAGGTATTTACTGAGGAAGAGAAAAGGACAAAACATTTTGAGTTATACAGAGATTTTTGAACTGAAAATAAAAATATATTGTATTAGAAATTTGTTTTGTTGGCTTTTTGTGACATATTGATAAAGGAGACCTAGAGTAAGTTAAATGTAGACAAGATTTAAAATATGGCTTCATTGAATCTAATGATAGTAGACTCAGATATTTTCTAATGGGAGAATCTCCTTAATGTCTTCAAATGAGATGTTTTTATTTTGAAGAAGTTCAAATGTCATTAGATGTCTTAAATAGTAGTCATGAAATTTGGAAATTCAAATCACAACAGAAAGTGAACATGCTGCATTATTTTTATTTTGATAAGGGATAGTAAGGGTGGCCAACTAGAAAAAGCATGAACACTTCTCTGCTAAATGTTTGGTAAAAAAATCCAATTTTTTTTTCGATATTAGAATACTATTGACTATATTCCCTCTGCTGTACTTACATCTCCATGACTATTCTGTAACAAACAACTTGTACTTCTAAATCAATCCCTTCGCCACCCCCTAACACCCCTCCCACCTGGCAACCATCAAAACGTTCTCTGTATCTATGAGTCTGTTTCTGTTGTGCTTGTTATTTTTTTAGATGTAATTATTGATAGATATGCAATTGTTGCCATTTTATTGTTCATATTTTTTACCTTTTTTTTCCTTCTTCTTCTTAAAGAAGACCCTTTAACATTTCATATAATGGTTTGGTGATGATGAACTCCTTTAGCTTTTTCTTGTATGGGAAGCTCTTTATCTGTCTAAGTGATAGCTTTGCCGGGTAGAGTAATCTTGGTTGTAGGTCCTTGCTTTTCATCACTTTTAATATTTCTTGCCACAATGTTCTGGCCTGAAAATCTTCTGTTAAAAAGTTAGCTAACAGTCTTCTGGAGCCCCGTTATAAGCAACTAACTGCTTTACTCTTGCTGGTTTTAAGATTCTCTCTTTGTGCCCTGGCCTATGTGGCTCAGTTGGATAGTTGTTGTTTGCAAAGTAAAAGGTCACCAGTTCTATTCCTGGTCAGGGCACATGACTGGGTTGTTGGTTAAGTCTTGGTTGGGACACATATGAGGGGCACCTGATTGATGTTTCTCTACCACATTGATGTTTCTCCCCCTGTCTTTCTTCCTCCTTTCCCCTCTCTCTAAAAATAAATAAATAAAATCTTTACCAAAAAGATTCTTTCTCTTTAACCTTTGACATTTTAACTACAATGTGTCTTGGTGTGCATCTCTTTGGGTTCATCTTATTTGGGACTCTGTGTTTCCAAAACTTCCATGTCTATTTCCTTCAAGTTAGGGAAGTATTCTGTCCTTATTTTTCAAATATTCTTTCAATTTCTTGCTCTCTCTCTTCTCCTTCTAGCACTTCTATGATGCAAATGTTGGTACACTTGAAGTTGTCCCAGAGGTACACCTTCCTCATTTTTTTGGATTCCTTTTTTTTCTTTTTGCTATTCTGATTACATATTTTATGCTTCCTTATATTCTAAATTGCTAGTTTGATTCTTGGCTTCATCTGCTTTTCTGTTTATTCCCTGTAAATTGTTCTTCACTTCAGTTAGTATATCTTTTATACTGACTGTATTTTTTATGCTTTTGAGGTTCTCACTAAGTTCATTGAGCATTCTTTTTGAACTCTGCATCTAGTAGATCTCTTGTCTCTACTTTGTTTAGTTCTTCTTGAATTTTATTTTCTTCTGTCCTTTCGTTTGGGACATCTTTCTTGGTCTTTTTATTTTGGCAGCCACCCTGTGTTTGTTTCTGTGTATTAGGTAGAGCTGCTACATCTCCCAGGCTTGGTAGAGTGGCCTAACATAGTAGGTGTTCTGTAGGGTCCAGAAGCACAGCCTCCTCAATCGCCCAAGCTGGGCACTCGCAGCGCACCTCCTGTGTGGGTTGTACACAAGAACACCCTCTCTTATAGTTGAGCCTTGATTGCTGTTGCCACATCGTTGGGAGTGATTTGGCAACATACTCCCAGGCTGATGAGCTGCAAGGACTGGCTGCAACCACCAACAACCAATGACCTCAACCTTCAACCATGGTGGAGGATCAGATGTACCGGAGCCCACTCCACAGTGCAGGACTTACTTAAGCAAGGATCCGGTGCCCACTGAGTCTACCCTTTGAGTGTGTTGTTTGTGGAGGAGATTGAGCGGTGGTACCCCAACATGGTCTGAAGCTGTCCACTGGGTTCACTGGTTCTGGGACTTCCTGGAAGGTATAGGCCAAGGTCAGCTACTACCTGTGTTCTCTCTGGATACACCCAGCATAAGCTACAAAGCAATAATCTGAAATTGGCTGCTACTTGTGCTGGGCTTGGAGTGCCCAGGTAAGGCCTCGCTGTAAACCAAGGCCAGCTTCTGCTAATGCCAGGCCTGGGGTCATTTAGCAAGAGGTATGGGGTTTAGTGAGGCCAAATGCTGCTTGAGAGATTTTAGGAAAATCTGAAGCATAAGCCAAAATAGGACTTTTATATTAAAAAAAAAAAAAGTCACTGCGAACCACTTGGGTGGACTTATAGGTTGGATGGGGCCTCAGGGAGTCACTAGGGCAAGGCAAACAGTATGAGCCAGGTTGATGGAGTCTCAGATATGGCACCCACCTGCTGGCTCTGAGGGGAGAGGGCTCAGTAAAAGAACAATGGCCTCTGACAGTACTTCTGTCTGGGAGAAAGCTTCCCCTCCCCCAGCTCTTGCCCTGATGATGGGCAATTTAGTTCCTTTCCATATGTCCCCAGTTCCTTTCAAGCTGCTGCTGCTGGGCTGGAGCTCAGAGGGAGTGAATACAATTAAGTCCATATATAGAAACTGCCTGGGACTCAAGAAGTCCTTCACCTCCCTCAAACTCAATCCCCACCAGTTTTTACAGCCAGAAGTTATGGGATTTCTCTTCCTGACACTGGAACCCTGGGTTGGGGAGCCTGATGTGGGGCTGGGACTCCTTGCTTCTCAAGGGGTGCCTCTGCAGCTGAGGTATCCCTTCTTATTTTTATCTGCCACAGGTGGGTATGGGGCCAGCCCGTTCTGCATCTCCACTCCTCCTACCAGTCTCAGTGTGGCTTCTTCTTTAATTCCCTAGTTGTAGGACTTCCACTCAGCCAGATTTCAGGTGGTTCTGAATGATGTTTTTTTCTGTATTTCAGTTTTAATTTTGATGTGGTTGTGTGGGGAGGTCAGTACCACATTTACCTATGCTGCTACCTGGACTACAAGCCCTCAAAAAATCCAAAATCTATTAAAGTGATCATTTAAATAAACATATAATAAAAAGGACAATTAAAGTAGGTAAAAACAAAAATAGAGACAAGATACTAGGCTCCAGTTCAAACTTTCCCACTGACCAGTAGTGTGATTTTGGACAAGCCACTTTAAGTACTATATTTACTCCATTAAATGAGGAAGCGGGGCTCTAAGGACCTTTCAAGTTCTAAAATTCTATGAAAAGCATAGAATTGAAAAGCAACACTGAAAAGTAGCAGTTATGTGTAAATTGGGGTCCCGTTTCTTTATTGAACTTTTCCTACTCACCTATCACACCAATATAATGTTAAGAACAGTAAAAACAAAGGCACTTTCAAACATAATATCATGTTGCCCTTCACATATAAATAGCCTAAATCTCACTCAAAGGAATATACATCTCTAGTTTTTATACAAGCAGCAATAGTTCTTGCTCATTCCCCTCCCTCTTCTTTGGTCTTCTTTCTGTCAACCTTAGGGAAAAGTTCAGGTATAGACCAGAGGAAGTTATTTAGCTTACAAGAGCAAACTGCTGCAACTCTGACAGTGTTGCTGGATAAGCTTTCCTCTATGCTTCCCTCAGGACAAGAAGGATGCATATCTGTGTTCAAACCTGGTCAAGTGGCAAGTAGATGCATACATGTAGAAAATGGTTAAATGTGCTTGTGAAAAGTCTGAAGAGCAAATTTCAACAATCTCTTTAATTAGTAATGTATCACTAATGAGACCAATTTCCTAGTTTTAAAGCAGACATTTTGAAATTGATGAAAAATAGTGGGCTGAAATTCAATCTGCTTCCCCAAGTGATGTTTTTGTATTGTGACATTAAAATGTCCTACAGAAAATATGATAATGTGATATACTGCACAGAGACCATCCATTTAGTCTTTATATATCTATGTTTAATTATTATAACTTTTCAAAACGGCAATGTAGACAACTAAAAAATAAACTGATCTTATTAAGTGAAGAAATTGTCAGAATATCTATCCTCTTATTCCAGATCAATTTATAACTTCCATTCTATATCTATCATTACTTTCTACAAGGTACCAAAACTTGGGAAAATAATACTGAAAGTCATTCTTGATTTCATACTAAGAACATAGCTTTATATTTAAGCATCTTATCAGTTTAACAATTCCAACTAAAGCATACAGAGATAGTCACCTGATTAGTAAGGTACTATACTATACCACTAAATTACATTCACTTTATATTAACTTATCATAGAGATTAAGTATCGATAGCGTCACAGTACAGGATTATGTTTGCTGCCCTGAGTCCATTAACTCAAACTGTGGTTTCTCTGTTTTGAAAGAACAGAAAGCACTACTAAACAAGTATCCAGTCCTTCACTCGTATTGAGGAACAAAGCAGTTAATTACATTTTTCATACAGAAGGTGAGAGAAGCAGAAAATCATAGTTCAACAGGAATAATCATTTCTCATAACAAAACAACAAACCCTGAAGTTAGTATTTTGTGGAATATTGTCATATGGCTCCAGAATGGCTTGAACTTTTGCAGATGAAGTGACTTAAAATATTTTTTGTAAATCTGCTTCCAAACAAGAATTTTCAGAGATTTTTTTTATATTGGTTTAGGGAAGTCTAAAAATCATATGTACTCCAAAAAGATTAGCTTTTCTTTATTTACAGAGAAATCTAATTAAATTATAAAGCAAAGATTTTACTCTTTGTGAATATATCTTCATGTTATGCTGTTCAATATAATTTGAATGCACATATAATGTCTCATTACAGTAAGAGTTTATTTCTTAATTAAGCAAAGCCCAAAATATATCTTTCTGCTTGATGGGCAGCTGTCTTCAAAATGGTAATGCCGGGGTCTGGGCCCATTCCATATGCTATGTCTGCCATGTTCTACACCTGGCTTGAGTGATCACCATGATTTTCTGCATGAAGTCAACAGAGGAAAAGAACATATGGAAAATGGTGCATGTTTTTAAATCACTCCATTAGTGAGAACTAGTCATGTGGCCCCACAATATGCAAAGAATACTAGGAAATCCTTGTTATCTCTGATTGAATATTGTCTTCTCAGCTAGAGCTCTGTATTATAAAAAAAGACCACAATTGCTCACTAGAAAAGCAATTGTGAGACTTTTTTTATTCTGTTGCTAAATATTGTATGTTCAACCAAGAGAAACAAAAGTGTGCTTTTGCTCCTTATTGCATCAGGAAAGTGTCCTGACATAAAACAAGATATAAAAATATTCTCTAACACATTTGGAAGTATAAAGATTGGATCTGTGAAATCGTTCATGAATTTTCTCTCCAGATATTATAGCCATAGACTCTTCCTTCTTTTCAACATCCCAAGGGTTCTCTAAACTATAGAGAAAGCATACAGATATATGAAGATATTTAATTATTAGTAATACATCATTTAGCACATGGAGTCAACATTGAGGAATCAGACTGGTAAAAGAAACTGAATTTCTGGGACATCTTAGTGTGGAAAACCTATTTCCATAACCACTGACATTGATTTATTTTCTGAAAAGTCCATATGAGATTAGAAGAAATGCAGTTGATTTGGTTCTTTCAAACAATTTTACTCTTTTCCTGAGCATAAGTAATTCATTGAACTGAATCATTCCCCCACCCCAAATGTATGTCCACCTGGAATCTCATAATGCCCTCTTATTTAAGAAAGGGTCTTGACAGATATAATGAGTTAATTCAAGATGAGATCACAGATTAAAGTGAACCTTAAATAAAATGATTGATGTCCTTAAAAAGAAAGGATACACAGACACACACAGACAAGGCCATGTGAAGACACAGAGGGAATAAGGCCATGTGACAAGAATGGTAGAGATTGAAGTAATGCAGTTGTAAGGCAAAGAATGCCAAGGACTTCCAGCCACCCGGAGAAGCTAGGAGAAAGGCATGGAACAGAGACTTCCTTAGAGCCTCCAGAGGGGAACAACCATTCTGACACCTTAATTTTTCACTTTAGCCTCCAGAATTACAAGAGAATAAATTTCCATTGTTTAAATTACCCAGTTTGTAGTAATCTGCAGCCAGTGACACTAGCAAACTAATACAGGGAATATTCCAATATTACACCTCAGGGTTATCTCTGTTGAACACCCATGACCCTTTTAATAGGCTTTGGATTCCTTTCCTGTGTATCAGCTTGTAGTAATTTCACTTCTTATCTTCAAGAAGTCATAGACTAGAAGTACCTATTACTGCTTAAGAATCAAAAAAACTCCCCCTCTGAAACAAAGAAACAAACAGACAAAAAAAAAAAAAAATACTTGTATAAGCATTTACCCTCACTCCTTAACTTCTCTCTCTCATTCCACTTGATCTGGCAACATAGTAATATTCTGTCCTGGTTGCACAATACGAATGTAAATGTCATTTTTAATTCCACTCAGTCATCCAACCCTCCTTGTTTTTATGTGACAAACTTTTGATGAGTTCATTGTTGGCAAATGTGTCTCAGAATCCTCCAGGGGATTTTAACAACAATAGTAACAATCTGTTCAATGTTTCTTGTACTCTGGGCACTATGTTACTTTTATGATACTCAACCAAACATTCTATTGCTCTTCCTTAGGTCAATAAAGAATAATCAAAATGGCAACAAAAGGAAAGGAGAAGATATTTGCAAACAATACCTCTGATAAGGGGGTAATATTCAGAATACATAAAGAACTCATACAACTCAACAACAACAAAATCCTATTAAAAAATTAGCAAAAGACCTGACAGACACTTTTCCCATGAACACATACAAATAGCCAACAGCTAAATGAAAAGATGTTCACTAGTTATAAGGGAAACTCCAATCAAAACCATAATGGGATATCACCACCTCAAACATGTTAGAATGGCTATTATAAACAAGATAAGAAATAATACATGTTAAAGAGGTTGTGGAAAAAAGGAATCCTCATACACTGCTGATAGGAATGCACATTTGTATAGCCACTGTGGAAAACAGTATGGAGGCTCCTCAAAAAGAAATTAAGAAGAGAGCTATCATATGACCAGCAACCCCTCTTGTAAGTATCCATCCCAAATTTTGAAAACATTTCTTTGTGAAGATATATGTACCCTTATATTGATTGCAATATTCTTCATGGTGGCCAAGACATGCAAACGACCTAAGTGTCCTCAATTGCTAGCACTGAGTTTTTAGAACACTGCGATAATGGCCTAAGGCTGCAAAGGTTAAAAGTAATTTTATAAGTAAAATGCATTGGACCAAAGAAATTTCAGAAGTAAATGGGACTTAAAAGATAATTTTCATTTAAAATCTTCTTCCCATCACTAATCTTTTGTTCCTCTTCTGATCAATTTAGCAAGACGCTCAATGACACTCCAAGTATAAAGTAGATATCGACATTTTCTGTATTAAAAGAGAGCAGCACAAGGATGTAAAGTAGCACAGAGAATGTAGTCACAAATATTGTAATAACTGTGCATGGTGTCAGGTGGTGGGGCACTTCGTGAAGTATATGATTGTCTCACCCTATGCTGCACATCTAAAACTATACAAAATTTAAAAAATTTTTAAAAATGTATAAAAGAGAATAACAATGACATAAGCTATAGCAATCTCTCTTACTTGTCCTGTTAATACGTATTTGTGGATCTACTTGAAGTTCTTTATTCCATACCTCTTTTGGCCATAAATAACTGATGTTCAATGAGTTATGAGGAAAAGGCTGATCCGGTAGGAAAGCTGTATTACTATAAAGAACTGTGCCTGCGGGTCCGACACCACCATCACTATTCCAAATCCTTGAACCTTTAGAAACACCACTGACACGGGGTAGATCGGGCCTGCCGACACCCGTGGTTGCCGTGACTCATGCGTGTACCGAGACACGCGGGGAAAGTAATACCAGGGCTACGTGGCTGATTCCTCCCATTCCCAGGAAAAAGCCCCCTGGCTTGCCCAGCCAGGGTTTTTATCAGGGGCATTAGCAATTTACATAGGATTGATTATTCATGGGATTAAGCAGAACAGGTAGGATTACTCATAGCAAGGCATCAGGATGTTGATTCACGTCTGGTGGCAGACAGGACCAGGTGAAAGCAATATTCAGAGATCAGCAAGCTAGAATTTTTTAAGATACACCTTTGCCAAATTAATTCCCATCCCACAGACACGATCCACACTTGCTCACACAGGAGTCACACGGAGCTGTGCTCAAAACGTGTAGATTCTCAGGACTGTGTGTTTACACACGTGTGGAAATCACTGCTACACACCACCTTAAGAAAAATGCCCCTAAAAGAGCAAGAGTCACTTTGATCTACATACTATTTACTCGTGTTGGTTGATACAGATGTCTGTCTTCATCCTTTTAATCTTTCATTGGCTGCTACAATACTATTTTGGAGAATCCTCCAGTTACTGTCATGAACCTGACTTGAGATATTTGGTGACTGTATCTTTGCAATAGTGTTTTGGGAAATCTCATTTTCATAAAATACTTTTCACTTATTACCAACTACTGAAGACACATGCTTTATTACATAATCATATAAGTTTAGACCTTTGAAGTGGAATTTCAATTACTCATAATATACTATAAAAACTTTATTCAGACCTCTAATTACCAGTATTTAAGACCATATACCACTGGAGGGATAATAACTTACAGGGAAATCTAGGCTTTATACCTACAATTAACATAATCGTAATTAATTTTGCAGGGACCTAAAAAGAATAAAGTCAGTCAAATGCATGCTCAGGTGCTCAGGGATTGAACACACATTTCAGATTATTAGCAGAAAGAAATTTATCTCTTGTTCATAATAGAGAAAAAAGAAAAAATAACAAATATGCAAATCTGTTTTTATCTTAGCAAGAAAAGGGAACTAAGATTACAAATTGAATGGATTTTTTGGTTCTGTGTAAAATAAGTGGCTATATTTCTAAACTCTAAAAATAATTTTTCAGACAATGTATAAAGATATTTCATAAAGAATATAGTTATAACATTGTGAAATAAATAGTAAATTAGTGTCTACAGTCTTGAGGAATATTAGTTGCCTTTGCGAAAAATCTTACATTCTCATACTACATTGTTTTGTTATTTCTTATTTAAAGAAGAATATTATTTTAAATTTAATTGCAATTGGATATTATTTATATTAAAATCAAGTAATATAAGGAGAAATAGAAGGTTTTACAGGTTGAAACCAAGTAAGAATCTTTGAAGTGATCAATAAATAGTTTGCAGATCAAATAAAATTATACTGCCATGAATTATTTCTAAAAATGGATTAAATAGTAACTTAATACATTATTTTTAATAAGAGTAAATTTTAATGAATTTCCAAAGTAAAAAATATTTATTATACTGTAATTGTATTTTGAGGAACATGACTCCAAACATGCAAAATATTTTTTTAAAGATTTTATTTATTTATTTTCAGAGAGAGGAGAAGGGAAGGAGAAAGAGCAATGTGTGGTTGCCTCTCACATGGCCCTCACAGGGACCTGGCCCGCAACCCAGGCATGTGCCCCGACTGGGAATCGAACCGGGACCCTCTGGTTCCCAGCCCGCGCTCAATCCACTGAGCTACACCAGCCGGGGCAAAACATGCAAAATATTTTAAGTGGTATATGTTTTAATAACATTTCTAAAGAATTCTGTATTCAATTTTGTTTTTTGCTATTTCAGTGTTCTTAAGGAAGTCATTTATCTGAGTCTTGGGTTCTTTGTAAATTAAAATTCATTATAATACATATTGCAAAGAGGTAATAGATAAATAAGTTGAATTAAGTAAAAAGATCTTTAATACTATCTCCTTGTTGAATTTTATGTAATGATTAATTCCTAAAAGGCACCCAATATATTTATAAAAGGGAGAAAATGAAGGAAGCAAGGAGAGAAGGATGGAGGGAAGGAAGAGAGGGAGGGAGGGATGGAGGGAGTAAGTAGGCAGTCAAAGGAAAGAAGAATGTTTTCATTTTTTTGTTTTGAGGTGATTATAAACTTTTATTTAAGATGACCTAAACAAAACACATTTGTAAATAGAAAGATTCAATAGCAAAGTTTCTGAGAGCAATTGAGATCTTGTTCCCTGGCACATGTTGTCAATTTGGTTCAAATAAACTCTTATAAAAAATTTTTATTGTTTATTTTTTTAAATTTAATTGTTGTTCAAGTACAAGATGCTTTCTTAATTATGAGTAGCTAGGAGAAATGACATGTATCTAAAATAGCATATTGCATCCAAAGTAAAGAAATGGAGGAAATCAGAAGTGTTTATGTATATGAGAAAAGGTATAGATGGGTTTTTAAAAAAAAGGAAATTTCAAGAAAAATAGGTAGAGAAGAACATGGAACAAGACTGACAGCAAGTGGGGGCGATAATGGTAAAAATTTGCAGAAAGGACTAGTTAAAGAACATGTATGAATGACCTGCAGACGCGGGCAACAGTGTGGGTGTGGACTGTGGGAACAGGGGGCAGGCTGGGTGGAGGAGGGCAAAGGGGGAAAATTGAGACAACTGTAATAGAATAATGATAAAATAATCTTAAAAAAAATTTAAAAAAGGCTTGCTGTTGAGACGCTGAATTTTTAGATTCTCTGATCCTAGTTTCTTTATCAATTAAGTAACCATAATGTTTATAATGTAATAAAGAGAATAATAACTATGGGATAAAATGGAAGGCTCTGTCAATAGATGCTCATTCGGAAATTACAGAAAAAGAGAAGCAGAAATGCGTTGCCAAGCAAAAGGGAATACATTGTTCTACATTATTCCCGGTGTTCCCCCTGCACCTGACACAAAGTCTGGCATACAGCAGGTATTCCGTAAATAAATGGTGGATGCACAATTGAATGCACAATAGAATGAAAACACTTGTTTTATTTATTTCACTGAGTATAATTTATTATTGAATTCTAAATGGTTTCCTGAACTTGTTCAGGGCCCACCAACATAAAGAAAAGGATCTATCTCTATGAACAACAAGTTGTAAATTCTATTTGGGTTATGTCTATTAAGATATCCTCCAACCACCATATCTCATGAGGGTTTGTTGGAATATTTCATCTATAGTGATAACAAATCTTGCCAAGAGAAAACTGTTCATCTCAGATCAGGTAAAATAATACTTGAAAGAAATATTATATGAGAATCTGGGATGTTAAAAGTACCCGTACAAAAAAACTATTCAAATAGGAAGTAAGCATATAGTTCCACATGGTACATGAAAGAAAATGTTAGTTAGCCCTTTAAAATGTTTCCCTTAATACTGAACCAGCATTCCTTCAGGCTGTGAAGAACACAACCATTGCAAGTTATCGGTAGCACGGGGTCACACCAGTAAAAAGATGTGTGAACCAGGAGACATTTGAATCATTGCAAAAGGCTCCTCATCATTATAGAAGTAACCAAACTAAAAGCAGCAGAAATAAATGTAATATTTTAGCCGTATGTTGTACCAAAACAGGTCCTACAATATGATAAATTTGGTGCTACGATAAGGAAGAATTTTAAATTAAAACATTGGCATCATGTAAGCCAGTAACAACAAAACACATAATACAGGTTTTCCTGGAATCCTGGAATCCTGGAATCATTCTAAAGTTTCTTCTACACTTTTTGTGGTGCTCAGGGCCCACACATGTTACTAAGATCAAGTAGTGTTTATTGAACAGCCGCAGGTCACGTGACACTAAATGAGGTGTTTTGAGTGCAGGACACATCGCAGTGATGTCAGCTACGTGACATTTTGCTTGAGAATGGAGAATGTAAAAGCAAGGATTTGAAGTTGGCCTTTGCCTCTGGTCCCAGGGTGAATTACATAATATTAGTTGACGTCTTCTTCCTGTTCCAAGAACTACATCTAAAATGCTGGCTTCTGAACAACATGTCTTAGAAAAAAAGTCCATCAGAAGGCTTTGATTCGTGTCCAGGAGGCAGGCATGCAAAGTTCAGATTTATTTGCTCTTTCTATGAAATATGACAGTTTTATTAAGAAAAATACTTTTGAGTTATTACCACCACCTAATAATGTATTCTTATACTATAATGTGTTATAGGATTGAATGGAAAAGATGAAGAAAATTTGGTAAACATCTCAGAAATATCAGAAAGTAATAGTCATTAAGATATCACAAAGGGTTATGCACACTTGTGTTGCAAAATAAATTTTGCAAGTTTCTATCACCTAGAAATATTCGTTTTGTATTTTCCAATGAAATGATATCTTTAACTCATTCTTTGCATGTTCAATTGTTTTCACTGTGCATGATAAGAAATAAGGTATTAGAAAAATAACAGAATTGGAAAGTAGTCTGTAACTGTGGAATTTGTAGGTTCTTACTTTTGTTTTTAAAAATTAATATGACTTCTGGCAATTTGTGAAATCTGACAGATAAAAATTTAAATTAGCAATCAAAATAAAACAAACCAATTTAAGATTTTTTTCTTAGTGACTCTGGTATATATTGGCATGTCTGGTGGTGGTGTTTAATCAACTGCAGAGAAACCCAAGTGAAATATGAAGGCCTAACCCAGTCCACGCTTATAATACAGCTAAATATTATTTATTAATTTAAGTTCCTGAGAACAAAATGTGCTCCTGAGGCTACTTAATAAGTTTCATATTTCAACCTGTATACCATGTAAGGTTATACTTCAAAAATAAAAAAAAAAACTAGAATTATCTATTTCTTTTAGGGAAGCTTTTATATTCAGTATTATAGTAAAAATTTATTTACATGAAAGACTTATGATTACCCTCTTTTAACCAATATTTCTTTTCTTTTAGGATACAGATAAACATTGATAGAAAAAGTTAAAGTTTTCTAAAATTGTAGTATAATTTTATACTATATTAAAAAATAAATTCATAAATTGAATTTATTTTAAGTATATTTTATTGATTATGCTATTTCAGTTGTCCCAAATTTTTCTCCCCTTTACCCCCCTCTGCCCTGCACTCCCCCACAATCCAGCATTCCTCCACCTTAGTTCATGTCCATAGGTTGTACATATAAGTTCTTTGGCTTCTCCATTTCCTATAGTATTCTTAACTTCCCCCTGTCTATTTTGTGCCTACTAATTATGCTTCTTTTTTCTCTTTTTAATTGTTGTTCAAGTAGATTTAATTTAAATAGAGCTATTCAACTTGTGCCTTACTGTTTATTCCTACAGCTGCATTTCAGTAAAGCACAATGATAAATATTGCAAAAGCCCTGACTCTGAAAGACATGGGTTCAGACCCTAGCTCTACTAAATGAGCATGGAAAAGTTGCTATAAATCTTAGTACCCGTTTCTGGCACTAAACCTTAACCCTGGTTTCAGTGAAGGAGGATTTTCCCTGAGCATACCTTTGCCTTCTTTCCCCATTGTCTCCCTCTGTGGATAACCTGCTCCCTCAGTTCAGCTCATCCTTTCTCTCTGTTTTGAGTAGACTGCCCACAGGTGGCACAGCTGCTATTTCTCCATGCAGGCATGTGAAGGGTTTCCCTGGCCGGTTCTGCAACTAGATGATTAATTCTCCCTAATTCTAAGGTGCAGTCCTAGCAAATCTATTGGATAATAGATCTAAAACCACATGCTGCAACCATGCCTCCATCAATTAAAAACAAAAAAGTCATATATTAGCCTCCATCTTTATTTTTTGCTTTATTTCTCCACCTATGAACTCAAGAATGAAAAGGGGGAGCTATTACTTGCAGGTCCTCTTTTTATTTCTTTTTTAAGTATATTTTATTGATTACACTATTATAGGTATTCCATTTTTTCTCCCCTTTATCCTCCTCCCCTCTGCAGCCCACTCCCTTCAGCTTCCCCCACCTTAGTTCATGTCCATGGGTCGTACATACAAGTTCTTTGGCCTCTCCATTTCCTACACTATTCTTAACCTCCCCCTGTCTATTTTACAAATACCAATTATCAATCTCCCTGTTCCCCCTCCCCACTGATAATCCTCCATGTAATCTCAATTTACGTGATTCTACAACTGTTCTAGTTGTTTGCCTAGTTTGTTTTTGTTTTTGTTTAGGTTCAGATGTCGATAATTGTGAGTTTGTTGTCATTTTACTCTTCATAGTTTTGATCTTCTTTTTCTTAGATAAGTCCCTTTAACATTTCATATAATAAAGGCTTGGTGATGATGAACACCTTTAACTTGACCTTATCTGGGAAGCACTTTATCTGCCTTCCCATTCTAAATGATAGCTTTGCTGGATAGAGTATTCTTGGATGTAGGTCCTTGTTTTTCATGACTTGACTTCTTTTTTTCTTTTTTTTTAAGATTTTATTTATTTATTTTCAGAGAGAGGAGAAGGGAGAGAGACAGAGCA
The DNA here is from genome assembly GCA_004026765.1 of Micronycteris hirsuta. Taxonomy (NCBI): domain Eukaryota; kingdom Metazoa; phylum Chordata; class Mammalia; order Chiroptera; family Phyllostomidae; genus Micronycteris; species Micronycteris hirsuta. The sequence goes on along the minus strand of PVJI01013898.1, from coordinate 29,994 downwards.
ATGTATGGTTGCCTATATCACATGGCCCTCACTGGGGACCTGGCCCGCAACCCAGGCATGTGCCCCGACTGGGAATCGAACCGGGACCCTCTGGTTCCCAGCCCGCGCTCAATCCACTGAGCTACACCAGCTGGGCTTCTTTCTAGCCCCTTCTTGCCTGAGAGGTTTCTTTTGAGAAGTCAGCTGACAGTCTTATGGGCACTCCTTTGTAGGTAACTGTCTCCTTTTCTCGTTCTGCTTTTAAGATTCTCTCTTTATCTTTAATCTTGGGTAATTTAATCATGATGCATCTTGGTGTGTTCTTCCTTGGATGCAGCTTCTTTGGGATTCTATGAGCTTCCTGGACTTGCATGTCTATTTCGTTCACCAGGTTGGGGAGATTTTCCTTCATCACTTTTTCAAATAAGTTTTCAATTTCTTGATCTTTCACTTCTCCTTCTGTCACCCCTTTGATTCAAATGTTGGAACGTTTAAAGTTGTTCTGAAGGTTCCTAAGCCTCTCCTCATTTTTTTAAACTCTCGTTTCTTCATTCTGTTCAGGTTGAATGCTTATTTCTTCCTTTTGTTCCAAATTGTTGTTTTGAGTTCCTGGTTTCCTTCCCTTCGCTGTTGGTTCCCTGTATGTTTGTCTTTACTTCACTTTGTATAGCCTTCACTTCTTCCTTTATTTTGCTTCTGTACTCAACCATTTCTGTGAGCATCCTGATTACCAGTGTTTTGAACTCTGTACCTGATAGATTCGCTATCTCTTCCTCACTAAGTTGTTTTTCTGGAGTTTTGATTTGTTCTTTCATTTGAGTCATATTTCTTCATCTTGACATACCAGTTACATTGTAAAAGGCAGAGCCGTAGGTATTTGCCAAGCCAGGGCAACCCTCTTTGCTATGCTGTGATGCTGTCTGTGGGGGAGGGATCAGAGAGGGAACAATGCTGTTTGCTTGGCTCTTGCCCTGCTCTCAGTCATTTTCCCCGCTACCCAAAAGTGAATTAGGTCCTTCTAGTGCCGATTTCCAGCTGGGTGGATTTGTGTACATTCTAGGACCCTATGGGTCTCTCCAACAGACTTTTCTGTGAGATTGGGAGTTTCTCCTGCTGCCAAAATCCCCATAGGTTTTTACAGCCAGAGGTTCTGAGGCTTTAGTTCCCCATGCTGGAATCCTGGGTTGTACTGTCTGTCTCACTCCACAGTTGTCCCTCCTGGCTTATCTGCATGCAAATGTGGGATCACCCAGTCTGCCAGCTGCCACCTCCCCCATTCAGTCCTCCAGCCTCTGTGTTGCCATGCATCCTCTCTACCCCTGCTGCCTGTCTCCACCCCTCCTACTGGTCTGGATGACTGTCTCTTCTTTAATTCCTTGGTTGTTGGACTTCCATACAGTTTGATTTTCTGGGAGTTCTGGTTGATTTTTGTTTTTAAATTAGTTGTTGTCCTTCTTTTGGTTGTGTGAGGAAGTGAAGCATATATACCTATGCTTCCATCTTGGCTAGAATGCCTGCAGGCCCTCTTGACTATTCATTTTTACTTTTTTGTTTGCTTGTTTGTTTGCTTATTGTTTGTTTTTGATCACTTAGTCCTCACTAGTCATTACTACAGCTGTGTTTCAGAGACTCAGTTCATTCTCCCATCTACCCTAGCAGGCAGACACATTTAGCCTATGTTTAAAATGTGGAAATGAAGCTTATCAAAGTTTACTAATTTGTTCAAGGTAATAAAGTTAATAATTGGAGGAGTAGATTTAACCTGAGTTTGTTTAACTTCAAACTCCATTCTGTCCTTCTTGCTACACTGCATTTCATAGCATATGGATGGCCCTGTGCAATGCTTGGTATTAAGGGGTAGTCAGGAAACGTTAGGGCTCTAAACTAATTTTCTGTTGTGATGTAACAAATTGCCCAAAACTAGTAATTTGAAACAACACACATTTATTATCTCAAAGTTCTGTAGGTCAGAAGTCTGGGTAGGTTTGGCTGAGTTCTATGTTCATAGTACCATACTCTTTCAGCTGGGTTGAGCTCTCCATAGAAACTCTGGGAAATAATCTGCTTTCAAGTTCACACAGTTGTGCCAGAATTCAGTTTACTGAAGCTCTAGGTCAGCTGCCTGTCAACTGGGGACTGACTTCAAATTCTAGAGATGATCCACATTTTCTCTCACATGGCCCACTCTTCTATCACTGAGCACAAAAAAGCTCTCTGCTTTTAAGAACTTTGTGTAATTAACTAGGTCTATCTAGGTAATTTCTTTATTTCTTAATGTTAAGTAATTAGTAACCTTAATCACATCCATAACCTAACATATTCAAGGGCATGATAAGATAACTCATCATATTTAGGTTTCCAGGTATGTGGGAGGGAAATCTTTTGGTGAGGGGGATCATTCTTAGAATTCTTCCTACCACAAATTCTTTGCTATGAGAAATGATTCATTAGTCTTCTATCACTGCCATAACAAATTACCACAGGTTCAGGTCTCAAAACAGCACGAATTTATTGTCTTAGCCCTATAGATTAGAAGTCTAACTGGTCTCATCACATTAACGCCAAGGTATTGTCAGAGTCGCAATCTCTCCTGGACACTCTCAAGAAAAACCTATTTCTTTGTTTTGTCCAGAATCTCAGAGCCAACCATTCCTTGGCTCTGGCCTTCTTTACCCATCTTCAAAGCCAGCAAATTTGCATTTCTGTGGCAAGTCTTCTTTAGTCATAGATCCTTCTCTTTTTGACCACAACTGGAAAAGTTTCTCTGATTTTAAGAATCCATCTGGTTAGATTGGGCCTAACCTATTAATCCAGGGTAATCTCTCCATTTTAAGGTTCTTCATTAATCACATTGTAATTCCATTCTGTAAAGTACATTAACATATTCACAGATTCTGGGGATTAGGATGCAGACATTTTAGGGGAGCAGGGTGGGTATTATTCTACCTACCAAAAATGATGTTGGTGCAGATAATTTTAATCTAATATCCTGAGTTTAAATGAGATCAAATTATGTTTATTACCAAATTGTTCAACTTGTTATTACCAACATAAAAATATTCATATTTTTAAAATACTTTAAATCCTTAGTAGGCATTAATAACTTTATGGATTAATTAGATTATTTAATTAATTAGAATACACATTCTTCAGGCATCGTTATTTATATGCTCAAATTTTGCCACCCAAAGATTAACTCTATTTAAGCTCAGGACCTGATATTTTCAAATCATTCCCTTCATGGCAGTTGAGGGCCATCATAACCAACACTGAGACTTGAGTTACTCATGCAAGATATCCTTTCTGTTTTTATTGCCTTTTATACTATTCATAATAATTCTTAAAATTTTCCTTTCTTTGTCTCAATAGTGCATTCAAGATTCAAGTAGCAACCTAACAGAGAGTGTACTGGGGCCAGAAATTATTTTTTGACATTGAAACCAGTCAGACTTCCTCACAACTCTTATATCCAACTTACATTCAGTGAAAAAATATGTAAGCTTACAACCACTCAAAAATGCAATAAAGCATTGCACTTGTCATGTTTTCTCTAGCTGTGGAAATTTAAGCATGGTCGAAAGTTAAAGCCCATCTGGCCATTACCATCCCTCAACTCACACTTTCTCTAAACTCACTGAGCATACTCTCTCCCCTAAATTCCTCCAAATGCTCTGCCACTTCCATTCCTTCAGTTCTTATTCTTTTTTTTTTTTTAAGATTTTATTTATTTTTAGAGAGAGGAGAAGGGAGGGAGAAAGAGTGGGAGAAAGCAATGTATGGTTGCCTCTCACATGGCCCTCACTGGGGACCTGGTCCGCAACCCAGGCATGTGCCCCGACTGGGAATTGAACCGGGACCCTTTGGTTCCCAGCCCACGCCAGTTCTTATTCTTGAATGCATGACATTGAGCTACCCTTTACACGGATGTCTTCCCTTTTCTATGATGGTGTCACTCTTCTTTTCCGTTATGATGTCCCCACCAGAAATCTTCAGACTTCATTGTTGTAGTGATGTTTTAATTTTTTGACTAATTAATTGAAAGCCCCTGCATGTGAAAGGTACTGATAATTTATTTAATTTAAACTACTGGAATTGCCCTGGCTGGTGTAGCTCAGTGGATTGAGCGCGGGCTGGGAACCAGACGGTCCCGGTTCGATTCCCCGTCAGGGCACATGCCTGGGTTGCGGGCCAGGTCCCCAGTGAGGGCCATGTGAGAGGCAACCATACATTGCTGTTTCTCTCCCTCTCTGTCTCCCTCCCTTCCCCTCTATCTAAAATAAATAAATAAAATCTTAAAAAAATAAAAAAAATAAACTATTGGAATTATAATGCATAATGATGGTAGTATGTTCTAATGCCAAAATGTAAGGATTTAATAGACATCATTGAGAGATTTTGAATCAGTTCTTTCAGTTTTGAGTGTATCAGACATCTTCAGCCTATAGATGCTGTTAGTCTTAGCATAACGTTATTTTCTGGGAAAAGAGCTTACCTGCATTTTTATGTGCTTCTTGTATTAAATAAGGGTATGAGATAATCATGCTTAAAAAATAATGACTTGTTTTGCTCATTAGCTGAATGAATGTGGAAAATGACTCATCAGTTCATGAATTTGTCATAATGCTGTCTTTCTTGTCAGCCAGCAGTAAGGCCCAGACTAGCAGAGTCATAGCAGGAGGTGCAAAAGTTATACAGAAAATTGCTGTTAAAAATGACTTGAAAACATTTTAAGTTTGTTATTCTTTGGCAAAACAATGTAGTCAGCCAATTGCTGAATTCTCTGCATGCTGATAGCCTCTTCCTGAATTATACTCGGTGTGTAGAAACAGGACGCAGTTTTGTTTTACACGGCCAGGACAGAAGGTTCACCAGCGTGAACTGGTTTTCCTATGGAAAACTGTCCAGCACCCCACTGCTGTTCAATGTGTCGTTAACCTTCTACCTGGGGTGTTTATTACCTTAACTTAGACAATATTCGCAAATGCCCTTATCAACATAATGAGGTCAAGGCAGCAGTCAATGTCTGCTGAGCTGTCTCTTGTATCTTGCAAGTACAACTGCTTTTTAAATCAAAATCTATCACTTGAGTTAAAAAGAAACAGAGGGCTACAGAGCTAAACTATACCAAAAATCAGTACTAGTAGTACTTATCTTTCTCAAAGAGGATACAAAAGTTGGGTGACCATACAATTTATCTGCCAAGGATACTTTTTTGGAATAAAAGGGAGCACTGCTGTCACACTGGAACAGTTATGTGCAACAAAGGACCTCCTCGGGCAACCTGGGATATATGATTACCCATTGCTTAAGAAAAAAAAAAAATCTTAAAAACAGTATTCTATTCTTAGCAGTTTGATGATGGTTAGAATTTTCAAATTAGGGATATTGTTAAAATTTTGAGCCTAATGAACCTCCTGAAACTTACCCAAGCAACTCACATTAGTCCATATTGCTTTTAATAACTTCTGAATTTTAATCCTACCACACCCCAAAACAATCAAATTAAATAACTTGGATGGATGGGATTTTTTTCTGTTTTTCTTATTTTTTAAATTATTGTCATTTAAAAACTATTTTATTGATTTATGCTTAGAGAGAGGGGAAGCGAAGGAGAAAGAGAGAGAGAAACATCAATGTGTGAAAGAAACAGATCAGTTACCTCCTGCTCCCCATCTGGGACAGGGCCTGCAACCCAAGCATGTACCCACCCGGACTGGGATTTGAACCAGTGACCTTTCACTTTGTGGGCTGATGCCCAACCAACTAAGCTACACTGGGCAGAGTAAACTTACTATCATTTTTAATCTAATTTCTTTGTTTGGATTCACAAGAGGTATCCCAAAGATTAGGAATATTTCTAGATCATAACTTTATTTCAACAAACTGGACAGTATATCATCTTTTACCACTTAGAACTCCAATTTCACTTTAGAAGTAAAATATCTGATCTACAGGTACATTTACAAGGAACCTGTAAATGAAAAGGAACCTTTTCATTTAAGGTTACACAGTAATGTCTCTTGTTCTGTATCTTGATCTGGGTGCTGGCTGCATGGAGATTATATATATATATATATACACACACATGCGCACGCGAACACACACACGGGTTTTTTGCCAACTTTTCAAATTGTGCGATTGGGATTTGTGCCTTGACAATATATAATTATACCTCCTTTTAAAGCTACTGTTACCCTGCAAAGACTTACAAAAGTTAATTGCTAGCAAATATTTGGGGATTTCTGTGTGTTTTCATCTCTGTGCCAGGCTTTATTCTAGGCACTAGGGAAGCAATGGAGGATACACAAGTCAAAGGCCTTGCTTCAAAGAACTTGAATGGTAGTGGAATGAAAGAGAACAGAAACACAAAGGCAGGAAGCAATAACATAATATCACAGAGTTATTAGTCCTAGGAGGAAAATCCCTGAAGAGGTGACATTTGAGTGAAGAGCTGAATAAACAGAAACAGAGTAGCAGTCCAACAGTTGGAGAAAGGCTCTTGGATACGGAAACATATATGGTATTTTCAAGAGACACCAAGTACGTTGATTGGGACAAAGGGGAGGGAGGAAGGTGAGGCTGCAGAGATGGGCAGGTAACAAACAATGTAGAGCTGGGCCTGGCTCTATAATGCAGTGAATTATAGCCAGGAGCCTATAATTTATTGAGTTTTAAGTACAGTTTCTATACCTCTGCCTCTGTCTGCCTGAAAAGTAGGCACAATTTGTATCCTTTGATTCTTTTAAATATATTACAATATACATTGTAACATTCCCATAAGAAATCTGTACCAAGGTACAACTAGTAATCTTTTTGGATCTCTCTAATATAGAGTTCGAGTCAGAGTAAAAGGGGAAGTACTAAATGGTGACTGTGGCTCAGCAGCCTTATTTCTACTTTTCTTACCTCTCAATTGAAGCTCATAGTATTTTTTTTTAGATGAATCCCCTTCACACACCCCAGGGAATCATGGATTCAGGGGTTACATATGCAGCTGGGATATAAAACAACTGTATTGCTTCAGACTTTCAATGATAATTAAAAATGAATCCTGAAGAATAATAAAATGCATTTACTCCTAAAAAGAGATGGTAGAATATAACTTGCAGGTGACTTATTTTTCTACATGATTATTTGAGAGGAGAGATGTTACATCAAAGTTAACATGTTCCCTTAATCAGAATTATAATAAGCATTTTAAAAACACTCAGTACATTTTAAAGAATAAAAATTAATATAGGAAACTGCATTTTTTAAAAAAATGTATTTCATTCTGTGTGTCAATGTGTCAGGCTGTGCCAATCTAATTTTCAAATGAAGACTTAAGAAACTGAGCATTACCCCATTTCAGGAAGTGATAATACTATATTCCCTCTTTAAAAAATGCCAACATTTTAATGCTCGTACATATTACAAATGTTCAGTTGAAGATGTCAATATGTTATTAGCTTGCTAACAGCATCTACACAGGTATAATGTGAGAACATTTATCGAATGATTGAATGAATGGATATGGCAGGAGAAAATGTATGGAAGGGCCTGCCGTCGAGCGGGTTTGTTTACCAGTGTGGGTAAAAATGGCTCCTTGCACACGGAGGTACAGCAAACTGTTCTGTGGGATTATCCTTCCAACTGTAATAATAAATAATTTTCAATGCAAATGCTCCACAAAGAAGGCTAATGCTGTTCGATTTGCTGTTTAGATTTTACCATGTGGGGCTGCCAAAACTATTTAAAGCCTCACAGGATCCTGCTTATGATAGGCCAATGTAAATTTGATGATCCATCCAAATATATAGAGATGTCGTTTTAATGGTGCCATCATTATTGGAGCTGTCCTCTACACAGAAATTCTTAGCCACCAGTAGTAAATGACAGATGTGTTAATTAAGAGACTGAGGCAAAGCCAAGGTTGATGTTCTAATAAACAGGTCATTAACTTTGGTAATGACCAATCTGAGCAGATGATTGTTATTACAAACTATTTTCCATGAGTTATGGGAGCAACAGTATAACTCTGGAGTACATTCAATGGTCAGATTATTATAATAGAGAGTCTTCTGAAACAATGGATATTTCTAATATGTCACCTTGCCTATTTATAACTTTGCACATTTGCAAACTGTGGTGGTTTTACATAAAGCAAATTTACTAAATGTTTAATTGATTACATTCACATGAATAATTGCCCTTTTCTTTGAGAGTCAGATGTAAAGCTTCATCAATGGTAAATTTAAGATTATGCCTACAAAAACTCGCTACCATGTTAGAACAGCGCCTCTTTTCAGAGTCCACAAGTGGTATTTAAATAGAGTGAAGAGATGTAATGGAGATTAGAATCATATGATAAATATGTTGGAGAGAATTTTAGAAGTAAAATTTTCCTCTCCTTGAACTATTATATGAATTCCCTCCATAATATCTATTGTAACTTGTTAAAATTTTTCTGCCTGAACTTCAAACATCAGAGTTCTTTTCCTCAAAAGTGATTCCAGTCAAGTGGAATAGCTTTTCTTATAAAGTTCTTCCAGACATATAACTAATTTCTGCAGAAAATGTAGGTGATCTTCATTTCATAAAACATAAATTTAAAGGCACACATTTATGTCTTCACTAAATCTTCTCTTTTCTAGTGAGATGCTAAAAATTTCCAACCATTTCTCATGTGACATGGCTTACAGATTCCCCACTGTTTTTCCTTGTCTATTTCCACCCTAGAAATTAGAACAGCTAAATATCCACATTGCCTCCCAACTTTGTAACTAGAAGTGCCCACTCTCAATCAGCTTGGGCAATGATATGCAAACAAAAGTCTACTAAGAACTTCTGGGAGATACATGCTTCCTCCGACCAAGTTCTCAGTCTTTCCTTCTCAAATGTGAACAGGATAGCTGTATGCAAAGATGCTACTCTGCAACTCAAAAGTGCCTGCCTAAGAAGAGAGTACCCACGTGCTGAGCATGGTGTAATGAAAAGATGGAAAGACTGTAGATAGGCCTATGAAAATATTATGGAATGGATAAGCCCACGTAAAAACCTCATAATTTTATAATGTTAAAAAATCCATATACATGTATACTTAAGACACTGTTCATTGAGTTTTAAATAGTTTTCATTGGTGGTTAAGGGAGTTGAGTAAGATTTCTTCCTGGTACTTTCTTTGGCTTCTCTCCAGTCTTTATTCACTCACAAAGGAAAAAGTTATACTTTGTGATAAGCATTCCCAGCAAGCCACAGATGGACTGGTCCTTCCAATGTTCATAGAGCATCCTGTGAGCATTTCCCTTACCATTCTCTTTAACCTCACAGTGCCTTTCTTTAATTGAAGCAATGGTCCGAAAGTCCATCCCACATCTGTACTGTATGAATTATCTACTTTGTAGGCTCTCAAATTTTCACAGCCACAAGACAAGTATAGGTAACATTCAATACCAGTAGACTCAAAAAGACACAGAACAGGAACAAATCATGTCTGCCTGGCAGTGCTGGGCACTCATCTCCAAAGAACATCCTCAAGGCAGTTCAACGACCAGTTCCAGGTGTTGTGAGACAAGATCCTCACGAAATAGGTGCTATCCTAGCTTAACAGCTTCCCCCACACGACCTTTCCAGAAAGAAGAATGGTGAAAATGTGAAGAGGTGAACTTTTTGGAAAAGTTGTCTCAGGATCATATAGTTCCATCTATACTTTTTCACATGAGAAAAATAAGGTATAAGGATATTAAATGGCTTTTCTAAACATGTAAAGTTGCTTAAAGTTGGTGCTTAACTAGAACACAGGCCTCCTAACTCCTAACCCAGTGTTCCAAATAGCCATGTTTCTTAAGATATATTAAATATTTTTTTGTCATTTTACTTGTATTTTATTGGCTGATTGTTTTTTTCCTCTCCAGAGTTCAATCCAAAACTATGAACGCACTAAGTCTTCTTCCAAGTTATTAAAAATATAACCAACCAACCCCCTTGTATTAGAATTCTAATATTTTAGAGTAACTAGAAAGCAATGTACAGCATCATTAATTAATTTACTAAAATTAAAGAGAATGAAGTCATATCTGTATATAGTCAAATATTGATTAAAAGACCTTTAAGTATATTTTGTTTTCCATTTATAAAAAATTAATTAGTTCAGATATGTAAATGGCAAAACTACATACAGTGTAGCAATTATTGCAAGATTTATCTTTGATAGTATCATGACTCAAAATAAGAAAACTTGTGCACATTTCTGATTTCAGGCAAAGTCTAAAGAGAGTAATTACTGATATGAATAAGAAGTCAAAAAGATCTAGGGAGTACAATTATTAATAAGTATAATTATATTTATTATTTCCTATTGAATGCTTACTGTGGACCAATAACCATTTGAAAACACTTTACATGCATGAAACTATTCTATCCTCACAAATAGTTAAAATTGTGACCCTCATTTTTGAGATGAAAATGCTCACAAGAAAATGACGAGCTGGTTCACAACTAGAGACAAGACCAAAATAAAACACACTTTATAAAAAATTTTTAAAAAAGCATCTCTCAGATTCCTACAACATAAAGTGCCACTATCAACTCAGACAAATAAATATATTTTGATGAAAATCATTTAGAATTAGACAATTTCATGCTGCCGTTAGAGCTGTGTTTCTGACATTTCATATCTATTAAAGTGACAGTTAATAATAGATACAGTTAACAAATGGGAGAGCAGAGTGTTGGCAAGAAAATTAGAGTCTGGTTTCCAAGACGCTCAAAAATGCAGTCTTTGGATTATTTTCAAACAGTATAAGATGTACTCCAATAAAAATGCCCTGTTTTCTTGAAGCTACCATTACATGTGTAAAATATCACAGCAACAACTCAAAATGTAACAGGTCATAGTCTATATTTTCCTTAGCCTCTCTCTCTGTCCTTACAGTGTCAAATCAGTGTTAAGAGTGAAACCATTCCATCAATTAACCATTTGCTTTTTTGACATGATTCCAAAATATCCATGTGTATGACTAGTTGGCTAAATTGTCCATTTTAATTAAATTGGCTGAATATTTTGTTTTATGGAATTTATGTGTCTGTGTGAAAGTTGTCAGTATCACTGGAAAATATGGTTAATTTATTCCAAGTATGAAAGATGGTCTTTTGAATGATATGAGACACATCAAAATCATTTGGAAATCATCTTTCCAACCAAAGACTATTAGCATATTTAAGAGAGAGAAAAACATCTGCATAAATAACTATAATAATGTAGAATATGACAATTCATATTAGAGTGGTATTAAGTGGCAAGGAAATTCAAAGAAGATAGTGATTAATTCTGAATGATGTAAGGAACTGGATCTTAATTTTTGTAAAAATTGCATAAGCGAGAATATTTTGGGGCTGCCCTTAAAAAAAGAGTGAAGACTTTTATAGCAAGAGGGAGAGACGGCATGATGATGGGAAATGCACAATGAGACAAAACGAGGAGATCACATAAAAGTACAAATGAGGGAAGCAAAATAGCAATAGAAAAAGTTGGAAAAATATATTAGTAAAAAACACAAAAGGTTCCTTTATAAAAGTGAGATAATTTAAACTCTGCTTTATTCATTAAACTATGTATAATTGTTCATTACAGCACTTAACTAGGTCAGGTGGAAAATGAGATCGCTGCTGCAAGTAGCCCAGGTGGGAAATGGTCAGGGAAGAGCCACAGTGTTATCGGAAGAAATGAAAGATTGAGATGGGTGTGTGTGTGTGTGTGTGTGTGTGTGTGTGAGTGGTGATGAAACTGCAGCTATTAAAGTGAGGAAATAAGGAATAACCAATGGGACTTATAATTTGTTAGATATTATGAGAAAAGAGTGTTCGACACAGAGGGAAAAGTTAATAATCTTGATAGGTGAGCTCCGGGTTTCTGCAGGTGATGGTGCCATTAATACCAAGGAGTAGATAGATATCAGGATGAACTCTGGAGAAGTGCATGGTTTATTAGGAAAGAGTTAAGTTTTGTTTTTTATTTACATTTTTAGTGCATCCTGGTGGAGATGTCACATTAGCGAGTGTAAATGTAAATCTAGATTGTTGGAAGGCAGATAATCTTAAGAAGAGTATGTACTTGGAGCTCTTCTCATAGAAAAGAAACTTGAAATTCTGTTAGATGCAAAAACCTTATATTAGGAAAAAGTGAGCTTTGCATAACCCTTGCTTTAGGGGATGAGGAGGAAGGAGACATGCCTTTGATGAAGGAAAAAAGGTTATTTCGGTTTATGTGAAGGTTATTTTCATCCTTTATGTAAGGAACATAAAGAAATATCTAAGGAGTAAAATACTCCATTCAGTTCCAGCTCACAAGACCCTACCTAATCTAAGGAGAATTGATTCTAGGGCAAAGCTTGAATCCCTGTGAGAAACCAAGTTTAACTGAGAAATCAAGTTATAGAAAGCCCTTTGGAAAGTAAGCGTGGAATAGAGTGGCAATAAGATAAATTTAAAATGAATTGTTGAGCAGGAATGAGGGTCCACCTAGGGTTAAATACTGTGCTGTTCTATCGTTACCATTATCTACCAAGAACTGGATTTGATAAAGCAAATGAGGTTCTCTTCATAAGTTTGGAACAAATAAGGTATATGTATAAGAAAGTCAATAAGGCCAGATGTTCTAGGAACGTGAGGATAAAAGAATCAGAACTGAATGTCCTTTCTAGCATATTCTCATTTATACAAATGAGAAAATATATGTATATCATATATGCATGTAATACAAATGAGAAAACTGGAAAAATATAAACACGTTAAAGAAAAAAATGAACAGAAAGCAAGCAGCCAGAACCATCCAAAAAGGGTCTTAGAGGCTTTGTAAACACAGTTCTAGGTTAATAAAGTATGGCTTTGACAGATGTATAATATGCTCTTTGGCCTACAAAAGATATTTGTGGCCATTTCAAAAGGCTACAAAAACAATTAGGCAGCATCAGGGAGTATCGCAGAATTAAAACAAGGAATAAATCTTAAAGCAGCTAATAATCTTTGCAGACCGTTAGAATGCATTATAAAATGTTTTGTTTAATGCATTACACATATTTTATTTTAAGCATTCTCCTTTACTTGTATTGTAATAATCAGAAGTGATTTAAAGTTAAATCAACTGGCATAGCTCAGGTATCAGCCAATCCAGACACATCACGAGTTTCACAGGCCCCGCTGAGCCAGTGACCCCTTCCGTTCTTGAATTTCCCCTAAATCCAGAGAGGGTGGGGGAGGGGTGGTGGCACCTGTGACAGTGTCTGAGAGTGGAGTTTTAGCAATCAGTGTGGGATTATTTAAATATCATAACTGTGCCAATGTGCAGCTAAACATCAGCCCTGTTAATAATTACAGTAGTTATTGAGAGACTACTTCAAATTCATATGCATTTCTTCAAAGACAGTCAAAATACTATGCGTGTATTTATAATGATCACTACATACAACTGATTTTTAAAAGTAATATCTTTTAGTATTTTGTAACTGAAAAAGAGGAGGTTGGAGTTAACCTCATCTAAATCTTTAAACTTAAACAGTGCATTAAAACAATAATTGATGGATGGATTCTGTGTGTATACGTATGTACCAACTCAATATAGATATATGTACATATGTGGTTGCTGTATATATATAAAATATACATACGATATATATACATATGTAGCTGCTTTAAATCCAAATTTTAATCCTCACATAGATTTCTGTGAGAGCTATAAAACTTTACAAAAATGCTCAGGTTTTCCACCTCTGATTTCCTATTTTCATTTTCAATAAGTTTTCATTTAAAACTTGTCAGAACATGTTAGGAGGAAAAAGTAAATTAAAATGCATTTATTAGCATGTTTTACAGCAAAAATGAATAGTAAACACTATTTCAAAGTTTCTCAAATATAAAGCATGTCAATGAAATTTTATTAGTGATAGAATAATACTGTGAAAACATAAGAGCAAAGAACAAGATTTTGTCTAAGCAAGAAAAGGCAAGATGTAGCAAAAATGATATTTACTTAACAACATTCTTAGCAGTTTGACCACCAAAGCAAGTGAAACATACATGAAGATAAAAAGTTGTTTTTCTACATAAACAAAATTTTATTTTATATAGTAAAATGCATCATATTATTTTAAAAGTATTACAAATAAATAAAAATATTGTGTCATATTATATAAAAGTGACATGGGCCATGGATCAATTTATATATTTTGTCCCTGTCTCCAGACTCCAGATATCCTGCTGGTTCTATCAAAATGACTAAAATGGGTTAATCTTAGTATACTTAATAATCTGTGAAATGTAGTGAGATTTTTTCCCCCATTATTTCTTATTTTCCTTAATTTTCAATCAGTGCCTGCATTCTGTGCTGGTTTAAGTTGCCTAAATTATTTATGTAATTAGTGTTTTGACCATACAACATCTACATATGATCAAATGCAAGTACATTTTTACCTCTTATGCCCTCTTTAAATTTTAATCAGTGGGATAATCTTCCCTCAGCCTAAAGTAGAAACTGGGGTCAATGTTGTTAGTTTGATCCCCATTCTTAGATAATAGAAATTTCTAATCAACTTCAACCCATTAATTCTAATATTTGGTATTCATGCATGATTCAATTTTCATTGAAAGGCAAGACCCCTTCAGCCCATGCACCTGGTCCTGTAGAGGACTGTACCCTGCAGTAGGGACAGAGAAGTGGTGAGGTCCAGCTCTCTCCCAGTAACTTTGTCCCTTAATCACTAGGTGACATTTTAGATCCCCTCACAGTCAAATCAGGGGGAAGAAGCAAAAATATGGATAGACAGTTCTAACTCGGAAGGGTGCTTTTGAACTTTTCTAGGTCTGAAAAATGGTTAAAGGTAACACTACAGTGGAGGACTTTTTTGAGTCCTTTAGATAGTCCAGTTACCAAAGTCTTTCATTGGCTGTCTCGTGTCACAGGCAAAGTATTGTTTACCAACCTGGCCATGCCTGTCCATAGCATTGTCCCTGATTCACTGCTTATACCATCTACTAGTTAGGATCATATCTTCCAAGGTTAAATAAACTTGGCCTTAGATCTTGTCTCCATAACTTTACAACTAGAACCCTTAGACAAATTATTTTATTTACCAAATTCAAATTGTGTTAGGTATATCCAATCAAGAGTGAACTCTAAATTCTTCCCTCAGAGATTTGAAGCTTAGAGAACACATTTCCCAGACCCACTTGCCTTTGGAGGTCAGGTTCAAATTACAATCAATTAAAGAGTTTGTACAAGAATTAGGAGATCGAGAAGCTGCTCTGCTGTTCTAATGGCAACAACTGTACACGGGGCAGAGCATAAGGCATCTATGAAGATGTTGGGACCTTCAGGAGAACTCCTGAAAAATTATCTGCTTTGGTATTACAAGCAATAGAGATCACCAACATCTTCCTGTCATTTTAATAACTCCTCATTTCCTCACATCCAGTAGTGGTTTTCTCTGGACTTTACTTCCAACCCTAGCAAAGTTCTGTGAGTATATTATCTATCAAGTCCCTTTTCTGCTAAAATACCTAAATAATTGCTGTTATCTAATTTGACTAATAAGTGAATAAATTCTTAAAACAACGTTCTCTATTACAGGATTGTAATGGGAAATACGAGATAAAGCATTTAGTGCTACTGTTTTACCATTGACTGAATGCCCTACCTGACCCCAACCTCCCTGGCTAGACTCATAATCAGCACTGTACCTAACAGAAATAAGCTGACACCTTAGATTCAAGATTTCCAAGTGGTTTTCATTATCTGCATTGGAAACCATGTCAACATAGTACCATTTAGAACTCTGGACATGACGCTTCAAAATTATCTTTGACTGGAAATTTTTTATAACAGCTCCCAGTCAATTATGTCCATTCTCTCTCTGCAGCTTCCCTCTCCCATGTGTGTTTCCATCTCTAAGGGCACTACCATGACACAGGGATAAGAACATGTAAATGATACAATATGTTTAATCTTTCAGGTACCCAGAAAAGTGCTGGTTCATAGTGGGCTTTCAGTTCTAATTACTTTCTCTTTCCCATAAGGCTTTTCATATTATTCTAAGTATCTCTAATTGGTGTCCTTGTAAAAATGTCTACTTGGTAACTTTGCCTCTGGCATCTTCCAGTTTTCATCTATATTGCCTTCTATTGCCAAATTCATTTTTCAAAAAGAGCCTTCTGAGTATGGCATTCCAATTGTCTGAAAAATTCAAATACAGAGTAAATTTTTGCCTTTCTCCCCACTATCAAAAGTTCCCCAATACTCTATTTAGTCTGCCTAACGTTATCTTTCACTGCTGTTCTCTTTGTAACTCATTTTCTAGTACCACTGGACTGGTCACCGTTCCCCAGTAAGCACCACCTTTTGTATATCTGCTTCTACTGTCTGTCTCTCGGCCTAAAATGCCTTTCTTTCCATATTTACTTACTGTAACTATGCCCATCTTCCAAGGTTATTCAAAGTTTACATGGCTAATAAAGCCACGGATAAAGTGAACCCTCTCCCCTTTCAGCCTTTCTTGTAGTAATTGTCTATAGTCTGCCTTATGTTATGGTAATTTTTATGTTTTCATGTACTCTACTTAATTATTTTGGCTTTTCTACTGAGAGACTGAATGAGAGCTAAATTAAAATTCAGACCTGGGTTAAACTTTCACCTCTTCTACCTCCTAGCAGCATTGCTATGCATCATAGATTTATCTAAGCTTCTGGTTTTTTGTCTTTCAAAAATAGATAAAATAATATTATACTCCTAAAGCACTATATTCTACTCAATTAATTAATAAATGGTTCCTTTCATTTCCCTAACCTATTGATTTAAATTAAAAATGTGTATTACAAATACATATCTGTTTTCATTCGGAGTCTACTTTATAACCTACAAGATGCTTTGACGCTGTATTGATATATATAAATTAAGATATATAAATGACAGCCACTATCATATATTTACAATGAGTTTCACAACAGCTAAACCACTTAGAGCAGAATGATTCCCTTGGTCTTTATACATCTAAGGATTTCCTGTTTCCAGAATGGATTTCTGACTTCCTTTCTTTCTTCCTTTATTCTTTCCTTCCTTCCCACTTGCCTT
The DNA here is from genome assembly GCA_004026765.1 of Micronycteris hirsuta. NCBI lineage: Eukaryota > Metazoa > Chordata > Mammalia > Chiroptera > Phyllostomidae > Micronycteris > Micronycteris hirsuta. The sequence continues at coordinate 12,917 of PVJI01013898.1, read as the reverse complement.
CTCTGCCTCTCTTCAGGTATTTATTTATTTTTAATATTGGCCTCTGGTCATTTCTATTTTTTTTCCAATGAAAATCTTTCTTTCGGACCTCATGAGTCGAAAGGCTACTCGTGTCTCACCTCTTCACATCTCCTTCGTCTCACGTTATCCTATCCTGCTGTTTACGTTCTTATCTACAAAGCAGTAATCTCACTGATCTGGTTGACCAAAGGATTGCCTTAGAACATGTTTACCAAACAGAACATTAAACATGGTTTCAAAAAGGAAAAAAATAACATCATTCCCCTACAGGGAAGAGATGCATTCCCTTACACATGAACAATCTGGGTTTTGCTTGGTTAGGTATTTTATGTCCAGAGTAATCTGAAAGGGCATCGTATTTCTCATGCCAAATTTTATAGGACACAACTGACCAATTTAAAACGAGCGAGTCAGCACTTGTGTGTCTCTTCAGGAGGCATCATGTCAGCAACTTATCCTTCATTGCAAAGTTTTAACACACCATTAGGCAGCACACATAGCCAAACGGATGTTATTGTCACTTTCCTTTGCTGTTCCCAGCACCTTTGAACTATAGATCAGCAAAAGAACACTAACTGCCTTTGTAATCATAGAAAGCAACAAAGAAGAGCAGTGGGCCTGGAATTAGATTACTTTTTCGATATTTCAAAAGTATTGATCAATTACTGTACGATAGCTGTTGAGGAAATTCCAACTCAGGAATGTACAATAGATAGTCCTAATTTAGAGTAAAGGAAGCCACAGATATATAAACAAGTAGGGCAATTGCGTGCAGAAAAGTGAGATATGGCAAAGTACTACAAATTGCCCAGATGTCAGGGGCATTTACTGGCCTATTCTCTAACTGACTCCTTATTGAAATTTTTCCACTTACTTAACCTTTATGACTCTAGAGTTTATCTACTAGATGTCAACTAGATCAAGATCCTTCTTTATGTCAGTTCATAGCATCACTTACAAGGCTTTCATCTTCATTGTATTATGGTATTACCATGAATTATACTATTACAGTAGGTCTTTGGAGACACATTTTAGCTAACTCAATTGTTATCTGGAGCCATTTGCTATACATGTGTCATATATATAATAATTACAAATACAAAGTTTTACCACAGATTGAAACAGAACCACATTTTATATACACTTTAGTTCAGACTCAAAGAACAAAATCTTCTTAAAATACTACATAATTGGCCCTCAGAACAAGCTAGTTGTTACTATTCCTAATAAAGACACTACAGACTAACCACTGTGAAAAATAAATAGAAGAGAAATATCCAAACAAAAGAGTTGGCAAAAGACATTAAAAATAAAATTTCAAAATAAATTATATGAGAAGCCAATAAATAGTTTTTAAATTCTGCCAGTGATTTAAAAAAGAGCAAACCAAATGAAATGGCAGTTTTTATTTGCAATGTTAACAAATACTCTTCAAGAATAACATCTACTACGTGTGAGTATACACTTCTTCAGGAAGCATTGGTGCATCTCTAAGGAGTCTTCATGTACCAAAATTCTGATTTTAGGAACTTATTAATAAGAGAAGTCACAGATGCAGAAAATGTTTTGTGCAAGAGTGTTCTTTCTGATGTTATTTTAATAATGATAGTATAATAGTGACAGATGACATCCAGTAGTGGCATCTGACAGTATACCATCTACTTATTAATATTATCTAATTATAATATAAAAAAAGCTGAAACCAAGTATAGATAAGCAGATGTAAGCATAAAAGGGGTACATTACATATAGAAAATTTAAAAACAAAAATAACACCTACTGAAGTTAACATTTTTTAAAGCACTGCATTTCCAGTTCTGAACGTCAAGTATAAAATGCTCCTCTTCAAAAGTCCTTCGTTAGTTTAAGTTCTAAGCAACTGTTGTGATTATTATTGAGCTTTAACAATAGAGTTGTTCAAATTAAGGTTTTAAAAAAAGCATTCATCTTTTAATAAACATTTCTTCTATATCAAGTGAACTTTTCAAGCTCCCAGTTATACAGCTAGCCTCCAACCCACAATGGACTTAGCTATGGGCATTTATTTAGAGAATAACCAATTAATGATTTCAAATCATTAAGCTCAATTCAGATATAGGTTGTGTCTCCAACCCTTAGGATGCTACCTATTCCTATAATTATATTTGAAATAAACAATGATAGCACAGCAATGATAAAGAGGAAAAAAGACAGAACAAGTTACTTTAATTCTGACTTGTTACATGTCTATTGTGAAGTGCTGGTACAGTGGGTTACATTCTGAAGTCTCCTCTTGGCTTGTAGACAGCAACCATCTCCCAGTGTGCCCCTGCGACCTCTAATTTCATCGTGAGTGCCCCCACCCCGTCATGACTTTAACTCTAATTATCTATTCTCAGGGCCCCTCTGCCCAGAGCTATCTCATTAAGGGTTAGGGCTTCAACACTTGAATTTAGGGTGGACACAAACGTTCAATCAATAACACAAACAATTCAGGAGAAATGGATTTATAATCTACTTGTTTTGTAGTCAAAAATATATTTTCAGCATCAGTGTGAATGGATATGTAATCCATCATTTTTTTGTATAGATCATTGCCGATTAAAAAGAGTTGCGTATCTTTTTCTCAGTCGATCAGTTTCCTGTCATCATAATGTCTCTATCACATTGCTTTTGCAACTGTGACAGAGACATTATCACACTGATAGAGACACTGTGGTCTGAGGATACTGATTATACATGTCATTATATTGAGGTTGAATTAAAAACTGTTTGAAAACGACACAGCACATTACATATTCTCTTGCACACGGTCAGTGTACATGAGAACTTGTACTTCACGGCTAATGTCCAAGGGCTGTGACCAAGGGGAATTGAATCACTGATGTTTTCCTCATTGTGGGTTGAATTGCAATTGGAACTGGTGAAGAAAACCACGTTAGTCATGAAGAGCTTCCTAGGACAGCCTGTATCAAAAGAGATATGTGACATAGGTATATATTACTAAAGATATTCAGAGTACCTATCACAGCATGAAGATTAAACAAAATCTAAGAATCAAAGCCTTTAGCAAAGGAAATATTCTGTGACATCACTTTTGTATGACTAGCTTTGACAGTTCAGAACTTTCTGAAACCAAACACAGCAGATCACGACAAAAAGCCCAAAGGCTTTTGAATCAAATGAAATTAAGCCTCAACAATGCTGGGAAATAGATGCAAGTTAATCTTTTAGATTAGAAAAGAGTAAAATGGAGGCTGAAACATGTTAAATGAATTGCTCAAGGCCACTCATTAAAAGCATCACTGGCCCTTCTGAAGTATTTTATCAGATGAAAGCCAGACTAATTCCATGATTTTATTATACCCATTGTGCTTAGCTGGTTAGTAGATACTTTCTTCTATCTGGAAAAATTACAGATTTATTATTCTTTTGTTTGCAGTCTTGAGGGATGAAGGATGACAAAGGGGCACAAATTTTTGCTTTACAATATTTGAAATGTCTAGAAACCACAGATCTTGTCTGGCTTTTCCCGATACCCATAACATGTTTTTCAAATTAATGTACTTATGTTTATTGAAAATAAAATTCTACTACATCAAGTAGAAAAATTATCCAGTATGTCCTTTTACTTTGCTGTTCTTCCCCCATACTTTGAAGAGAAGTTAGCTCTTTCCCATAAGTCCCAGAATCTTTTCATTACTTTCATGTATATATCAGTCCTGGTTAAATTTCCATGGTGCTATTTAAGGGTCCATTTAAGTATGTCATTAGACAACTCTAATGTAATCCCATAGAATATATTTTATGGCTTAAAATGAAATATAAGGAGTTTATTCATTATGGCTTACTGTAAAAGGAACTTCAGTGTTATACATTATAGAGGCATCCTAGGATGAACTGGTATTTACAAGAGGATACTAAATGCCATGGATTATATTAGGAGACAATTTTTTATTGTTTTGATAAGTTTCTGCTATTCAAGGGATTATAAAAATAATCATCAGATTTCTTCAAAATTACTTTTTTAAGACTTTCAAAGGTCCCAAGTAGGATATTTATAACACTTTGGATTGTTATGTTTTTATATTATTAGCATCTAAATGTATTTTTCAGTTTTCCCAGTCCAAACTTATTCAATCATCACTGTTTTACTGTAAGTAATCACGTCTGCCTGGAATACATCCCAAATAGATTTAAGAAAATGCTAATGAATCATCAAGTATTTGTACCAATATACCCAATTCACTGTGACATTATTATTAAATAGACAGAAAGGTATCTTTTTGCAGCAGTGCAGTAGCAGTAAGCTTCTGTTCCCACCAAACCGAACTTATGATCTCCAGCCTAATTCTCTGAGTAGGGGTACACTCATTATTTTCCCATAGAGCAATTAATGATAAAAATGTGAGGGAAATCACAATCAGAATTTTTACCATGATTTACAAGAATCGATACAATACTGTGATTGCAGCATGTTTGTGCATCTCTGTATATATCCATACCTGTCACATACTACTCACAGGGCACATATCAGTCAAGCAGACAGACATATAACCCATTTCCATTTTGAGTCACATATTTCCATCTGCACCTCCCAAATTACTCTTAAAAGCATTTTAGTAGCATAATCAGCATGCAAAAAATATCATATATCCATATTTTTACTCATATTAATTCAGATTCAATAACTCATCTGATTCCATCTTCAGTTTTCATTATTATAGATAGTATTCTACTTCAATAAATATTAAAATTTAAATATTTTACATTTCACACCAACTAAGCACTTCCACTTAGCAAATGTCTTTTTATAACAAAGAAAATACAAAGACTTCTTTAAGTAGCGCTTATAGGAAATATAATATTTTTGGAAATATGACAACTAGTTTTAATTAATACAAGTAATTCATTTAATTAATAAAATGAATTTGTATATTAAAAATTTTATAGTTTTGTATTTTTGAATCATGTAGTACTGAAATATCATGGTATGTAATATTAATAGTCTTGCTTTATACTCAAAAGGAGAAGCGCTGTGAGCTGGTTGGAAAATTATTTCAAATAGCCATCATTTTAAAATCAATAGGCCAAGTGACATGTAAATCATGTTTTAACTATAGCAATTTGGCAAAGCAGTTTGTAAATTAAACAGAAGTAATCTCATCCTTTATCAGTATCCTGTGAATCATATTTTGGTTATACAGTGGATTACAGTCATTTGTTGTTATATTCTGTGAAGTTACCACAAACACTGAATTAGCCAATACTAGAATCATGCCCAAAGAGGAAATATAGGGTTAGTTTCCTGTGAGCCTCTGGCCACAACACGTCATTAATCAAGCAATGCATAACCTTGTTTTATGTGAGATCTGTGTAATGACACCTCATTTAATATATATTGTTGATTCATTAACTTTGAGCTTATGGCCAACAGCACCATAACTCATTCCTGAACAAAACTTATCTGACATGCATTTTCTCCACAGAACACATCATAGCACTCTTATGCTTAGGAACAATAAACAGCACTTCACCACTATGCTTGGGCACCATTTCAAACATTAAAATCTCCAACAAAAAGCACAAAATGCAGAATATGTGGCACTAAATAGACCACCAGAGAAGACTGGTTTTAGTATGAGAGCTGAAATCACAAGATAGAGTGTCAACTTATTTGACCTCGGGTGGAATATGTGCCATTAGGTACCTGGAATTTGTTGCTGCTGTCTGCATGCACATGTCCACAAATGATTGGCCAAGGCCATGCAAATATTTATTTTAGGGCTACAAATAACTTTCAGTAAGTAGGCAAATTCTGAACACAGAACCTACACATAATGAGGATCATTCTGTGTGTGTGTGTGTGTGTGTATGAACTTGTGCAAGTGATTTTAGTGACTTTTGTGCTCTTTTTAAATAGTTATATATAGGATAATGAAAACTATTTTTATATTCCATAATGATGGCATTCAAGCATTTACAAAATATTCTTGCTAATACTAGTGTTAGTGCTAAAAAACCTATCCCACAACCAGTAACTTTGGAATAGATGCTAAATGCAATAAAACACAAGGCCAAAAACACCCTGATGCTCACTTAGAAGAAAGCACTTTAAAATATTAGAGATAATAATGAGAACATGTAAAAAGTATTTAAATAACAACCTGCTATCATAGCTATATAATTATGTGCCCTGAGACTACACCAACCCAAGTTTATATTAATTTATATTTAAAAATTAGTCTTGAATAATTCATTTCTTTAAATTAAGAGAGGTCTCCAGGAGTGCATGCCTTACATAAACTGTAACAGTCTTGTATATGTGTAAATAAATCATTTCTATACTTGATGATGACTAAATTTGGTCATTTTTTCCATTTATTCCACTCAATAAACTTTGAGAATACAATGATAAATAAGACACCATACCTATCTTTTTGAAGCACACAATCTAGTGATAAAGGCAAATAAGAGGAATATAATAAAAAAAAGTGTTACTGACTTACATGCACAAGGATCCATAGAAGAGACATCTGCTTCAGACTTTGCAGGGGAGGGGTGTGAAATGCAGAGGCAGTGGCTATGTAACTGTTTCCAGAAGAACGGACATATGAGCTGAGCTCTGAATAGTGAGTGGGAGTCAGAGAGGCAATAATGGGAGAGCAGAATGTTAAGGGACAGTAGGACATAAATTCCTATAACTAAAACTTAGAAAAGAATGAAAAAAAAGCATACATGCAAAACATGAAAGAAGAAAGAAAGAGAGACAGAGTACACTGTGTAAACGGTATGAAGAATTGTGTTTCTTTTGTCAAAATACTTGACTACAATAATAGAGACACTGTGAATTTTAAACAGTTAAGTGATACGTTGAGTATGCCAGGTTTAATGCATGGCCCCAAATTCCCTCACGCTAGTCCCATTGAGTGAAGGCTCAATGACTGCTTGACCAATAGAATACAGCAGAAGTGAGGCTTTGACAGTTTCCAGGAATTCACCTCTGCAGGTAATCTCTATTTCCTGTCTCTGGGGCAGATGCTTTTAAAAATGAACCACCATCTTGAAGGAACTCCAAGCAGCCCAGAATGTCCATGTAAAGAGGAACTAAAATATCTGGCCCTTAGCTAAGCTCCTAGCCAGCACCAACTTACCATCCACATGAGTGAACCAGCTGGGAAGTTATTCTCAACTTTCTATATGTACTCCTCTGCCATAGCTTGAAACAGAGGCCTTTCCCTCCAATTCTTGTCCAAATTTATGAGCAAAGTAAATTATTATACTAACTTTAAGCCCTGAATTTGGGTGACTTGTGATGTTGCAATGGATAACTAGAACATGACTTGTTTTTATAAAAATGACTTATTTTCAGTAGGAAAGTAAGACTGGTAAACACAAAACTAGGAATAGGAAAGTAACCTGGAAGGCCACCCAAAGATCCAGGTAAGAACGGTATGGTGGTTATCAGAGGGAAGGGGTGAGAGGTAGCAATGGGTGAAGGGAGCCAAATATATGGTGACAGAAGATGATTTGACTTTGGGTGGGAGGCACACAATGCAATATACAGATTATATATCATACAAATCCACACTTGAAACTTATATGGCCTTGTCAACCAATGTAACTCCAATAAAATTTAAAAAACAGATGCTATAAATATTTGTTGACATAAAATAATAAATAATTGGCCCTGGCTGGTGTAGCTCAGTGGCTTGAGCGCAGGCTGGTAACCAAAGGGCCCCGGTTCGATTCCCGGTCAGGGCACATGCCTGGGTTGCAGGCCAGGTCCCCAATGAGGGCCACGTGAGAGGCAACCATACATTGCTGTTTCTCTCCCTCTCTTTCTCCCTCCCTTCCTCTCTCTCTAAAAATAAATAAATAAACTCTTCTAAAAATTAAATAAAAATAATAAATAATTGTATGATATATTATTACATTTTTTAACAAAGAATTGATGATGGCCAAAACTTAGATAACTTGGGGGGGATCAATTACAATAGTGAACTGTACATTTACAATGGGTACATTTTATGTAGGTAAATTATACATTAATAAAACTTTTTTTAAAAGGATAAAACCAGCGTTCAGGTTTTTTACTTTGGCGCTTATGTGGATAATGTTGATGTTCATGTAGAAATTGTGTTAAGGCGTGCCATCCTTCCTTGTACTTTTATTTCCATGCCAATGTAAATGATTATCTTGCCAGAAAAAATCTAGACTAGTCTCATTAATTAATTACCAATATGATATACAATATTCCCAACCGAAATACCTGCATTTTGGACGTACCTTACCACACAGTTTTGAATTATCTCATGTTTTACTTTTATCAAAATTCCAGTTTGAGAGACTTTCTATTGGTGGGAGATCATTTTAAGTATGCGCAAGCCATTCACTGCTCTTTTTATCCTAGACTTCATTCTATAGCCAAGCTGCTACCGTGTGCTAACTTGTTGACTGTATTAACCTTTCAGTTTCTTTCAGTTAGTTAACTTTGTTATCCTCAACTTATATTGAAGAGCTGAATCACTGGAACAAAACCTAGTATTTTATTTATCTTAAAGATTTTTTGAAGACATTCAGTATTCCTTATTTTAAAAAGGAAACTTTTATAAATCAAGAAATGTTTTTGACCTAATAAAGCAGTTTCCTTTTTGTTCCTTATGTACATATGTAATGTATTTGGTTAGATTGGTTAGATTTCCTGTTTTTCTTTGACCACCAAGAAGTTTAGAGTGAATCTGTGGCTCAAACTTAATAATTATATGGAAACTTCATGACTTGTGTATCTATGCCTTTATTTTCACTTTATTCTTGATCTGCCATTTTAGGTATCATTTCTCTGATTTTCATTTACTTTTCTTCATATAGTTCTGTTTATGTTAGAATTTTGTTATTTGTTATCAGAAAAAAATCTTGTCAGCACCAATACAAAAAGAGAACATATAATCTCAGGTATGGTGGAACCAGGGATTTAAATTTACCAGATTTTCTTTTTTTTTAATTTATTTATGTATTTTTAGAGAGAGGAGAAGGGAGGGAGAAAGAGCAATGTATGGTTGCCTCTCACATGGCCCTCACAGGGGACCTGGCCTGCAACCCAGGCATGTGCCCCAACTGGGAATCGAACCGGGACCCTCTGGTTCCCAGCCCGCGCTCAATCCACTGAGCTACACCAGCTGGGCACCATATTTTCTTTTTGTCTCTTATTCTGCTTTTATTTATGCATTTGATTCATTTACCTACACGTGGAAGATAGAATAGGCCCAACTCACAGTCCTAAAACTTGTATAACAATGTTTTATTTAGCCTATAAAAAATGTATTAGTTTGTGGTGTTCTCCCTCTCTTCATACTCAGTCACTCACTTTCAATCTCTACCAAAGTTTAGATTTTTAAGAAAGAGAGCCCAATTGGATCACCTTGGGTGAAATGCCCACTTCAATTGGGCATAAATATGGAGGCCAGAAGGTTGGGAGCCACCTTCCATAAACTACCTTCCAGGAAATCCCAGTAAGAAGAAGGGCATTCCTGGGCCAGACAGACACTGCGGATAATGTCTACCTCAGCATTCAAGTGAGGTCCTTTAAACCCTCTGCAGAAATGCATATAATAATACTGCTCATACTGGATCATTGGACCTCACAGAACTTTTTATTATTTCCATCTTACAGATGAGGAAACAGACACAGGGACTTCAAGTGACTAATCAAATGCCACAGAAACTAAGTGGCAGACCGAGAATTTTAACTGAGACAATCTGGCTCCATAGTCTGCAATGTTATAGCCACTTAGAAGACCGACTCTTTGGGTGGAAGGGAGCAAGGGTGAGAAAGTTCTGTCATCATAACACGTTACTTAGAAAATTAAGTCACATTCTGTAGATGAAATATCTGACACAAAGCTTTTATACAGTCTTTGTTTCAAAATTAAATTAATAATTTTTAGTGCAGCAATACTTCCACTGGCCTAAGAAAATGGATTTAGTATATGAAATATTTTGAAAGATGTGGTCACATTTTTTTTTCTGAAATTTTGTATCTTTTGCAAAATGCATTCAGAATCAGCATCATTCATCCTCTCAACCTCCAAATTAAAGGAATGTTTCATAAAAGTAATCCATTACTTAAAGTGTATTTGTATGGTATTTGGGTAACAAACTGTTAATGAATAAAAATAAAAGAAATATTCAAAACTGATGTACAGCCTTTAAATTAAACAGAACATTTGAGATGGTTGATACCTCATGATACAGGCCTATATAACAAATGAGAAGAAATCATTTATTTTATTTTAGTTCCTTTCTACTTTGAGTTGAAAGAAATAATTCAATAATATAAGTATTTATTCAGAACTTCATTCAGAATTTATAGAAAATTGAGAGCTTAGCATGTGGCAGGTACAAAGCTAAGAGCAAGACTATTACACATTATACATTTTGAAGTAAGAAATAATCATTCAAAGTAGAAAAATATATTACTATCCCTTTTTTAGATAAGAATATTTATGTGTAGAAGATTTGAGATTTGAGGTTCTTTCTGAAAATCACACACTCGAAGCTGGGATTCCATCATCTTAATAAGCATTCTATTACACAGTACTCTGTGAATATTTAAAAGCTACATTTTTATGTTATTGGTAATCAGAACTTGATCAAAATTATTGATATAAACTTTCTACCTTTCAAAAGAACAATATACAAGGTCCGGCAGAAGTAACGCCTGCTTGAGAGGGGTCGGTAGGGTACTAATATGAGTGTAATAATTTACAGTTCTAATTTGAACCTTACATCTAAAACGTCTTATGGTGTGCTTGAGTGTGATCATGTTATATTACAGAATGACATGCTTAGGATTCTTTAATAAGAGATTTTGTAATAAAAAGGGGGCCTTATTTGTGTCGGACTCGGTATGTTTGAAGGCTGACCAACCATGCACAGCTTCACTCAGGGTGGGTTCGGGCAGGACTATGATGACGGACCGCGACAGGGTGACTCTGTGTACTGACAGAAATGTTAAACACAGAGCAAACTCTGTCAACATAAATGATTGGCTCTTTAAATGGCAGAACAGTTTAAGAATGACATCCAAAATCAATTCTTAACTAATTGGAAAATTAATTAGTGCCTGTCATTTTAACCCTGAATATTTTTAAGCTTGAGTTTGATTACAGTTAACTAGCTGCCTGCAAGACGTCAGTTTGTAAATTCAATAAAACTGATGCCTGAATTTTTCACAAGATAAGATATCATCCTTCATGGTCTTGGTGTATGTTAATGCTTAAAAATCCATCAACCCACTAACGTCCATCAATGATTGGCAAATTAGTAAACTGTGTCATGTCTAATATATCTCTTTTATTGCATGCCTTGTAAATTTAGCTATTGCTTCTTTTTTCATTAGGTTCTACTAAGACACTAGAATTATGCTTGCTAATCCTAGAAAAGTAATATACTGTGTTTATGTTTACTCTTTCCCCTCAGGGTAATTGTTGAGATTTTTAAAACTTTGAATATGACAAAGAACCAAAAAAACCGTAACACAGGTATATAAGCATAGAAATTAATAATGAATTACTTAGTAGACATGGTCAATCCATCTGTTAATTTAATAGCTCTTTTAGTACTTATGAAAATAAAGTCCAGAATGTAATTTTATCAGAAAAAAGAGTCAACATTTACTGAGCATTCGCTAGTTGCTGCGCTGGGCATTTATATATTATGTGGTTGACTTTTAATAAATTTTTATAAAATGCATATTATTTTTTTTATTCTAAACATAAGGAAATGAGGACCAAAGAAGCTAAATTATTTGTTAAAGACCACAAAGCCAATGGAGTATTAAGTTACACTGAAGCTTACTAAACCTACATTCTTACCACATCACCATACTTCACCTCATTTATCGATGAAATATGAGGATAGAAATTCAAAAACATGGAAACACAACCTATAAATGAACATAGGGAAGAGTGTCCACTTATAGAAATAAAAGAAATGTAAATCTAAATAATCATAATATATCATGTTTATCTGTAAAAGTGTTGACTTAAAATATTAATACCTAAAGCTGGTGAAAGTATGGTAGTGTGTGCCCACTCCTACTTTGCTTAAAGAATGGTAAAGTAGTACTGTATTTTACAGAAGTTTTGGGAATTACAGAACACAAATCAAAACATGATCATTCCATTTAACCCAATGAACTATTTCTAGGAGGCTAGACTGAGAAAATAATGACAAATTAGAAATTTGTTTTTTTATATATTCATTACTACACATAGAAAAGGTCATGTAAATTATTATACATCCATTAGATAGATTATTATGCAGGCCTCGTGATTATTACAAAAAGTATTTTATTATAATAAAAATATTTTATTTAATTTTTATTGAATTTATGAGAGTGACATTGGTTAATAAAATTATATAGGTTTCAGGTGTACAATTCTATAATAAATCTTAATATAAAATAAAAATAACCAGGTGAAGTATTACATAAGCAATGTTGTCACAATTGCACAAACACAGAGGAAAATGACTGTATGAAAGTACACAAAAGTCCTAACAAGGCTGATCCTGCTGGGAGTGAAATTTTTTTTTGTATGTACTAAATACTTACAAAGATAATGCTAAAAGAAATACCATAATTCTATAACTTCATCTGCACATTGAGGTGTAATGATAATCAGGTACAACCAATTCCTTAAAATCAACAAAAGAAGGGAGAAAGATGGCGGCGGAGAAGGGAGAAGCGTGATCGCTATTCTCCGGCCCACTGGCGGGATATCGGGCCGATTTTCTGAGGAGCAGAGCGATCACCCAGTTGTATTCCAGAGTAGAGAAGATTGGAAACCAGGACTGCGCATAAAACTGAAAGATCAACCGAGGCTGGTGTTCCCAGCAGGAAGAATTGGAGTCTG
>PVJI01013897.1:0-46116 GCA_004026765.1 Micronycteris hirsuta | reverse complement strand
CAGAAAGAAAAAAACAACCAAACAGAAAAGAATGAAGAAACAAGAATTCAAAAAACTGAGGAGAGGCTTAGGAACCTCTAGGACATCCTTAAACGTCCCAACATCCGAGTCATAGGGGTGCCAGAAGGAGAAGAGGAAGACCAAGGGATTGAAAACTTATTTGAACAGCCCTGGCTGGCGTAGCTCAGTGGATTGAGCGTGGGCTGGGAACCAGAGGGTCCCGGTTCGATTCCCAGTCAGGGCACATGCCTGGGTTGCAGGCCAGGTCCCCGTGAGGGCCATGTGAGAGGCAACCATACATTGCTGTTTCTCTCCCTCTCTGTCTCCTTCCCTTCCCCTCTCTCTAAAAATAAATAAAAACAAAATCTTTAAAAAAAAAAAAAAGAAAATAAAACTTATTTGAACAAATAATGAAGGAGAGCTGGCAAAGGAAATATCGACTGGCAAAGCTGGCAAAGGAAATAGACTTTCAGGAAGTCCAAGAAGCTCAGAGAGTCCCAAAGAAGTTGGACCCAAAGAGGAACACACCAAGGAACATCATAATTACATTACCCAAGATTAAAAATAAGGAGAGAATCCTAGAATCAGCAAGAGAAAAGGAGACAGTTACCTACAAAGGAATTTCCATAAGACTGTCAGCTGATTTCTCAAAGGAGACCTTTCAGGCAAGAAGGGGTTGGAAAGAAGTATATCAAGTCATGAAAGGCAAGGACCTACACCCAAGAATACTCTATCCAGCTAAACTCTCATTTAGAATGGAAGAGCAGATAAAGTGCTTCTCAGGTAAGGTCAAGTTCAAGGAGTTCATCATCACCCAGGCTTTATTGTATGAAATGTTAAAGGGATTTATATAAGAACATAATCAGCAAAAGAAAAAAGCAAGCAAAATATAACCAGAGACATTGAAATTAAGAACAATCCGACAGTAACCAGGGGGGAGGAGAGAGGGGACAATGAGGGGAAGGGTTTTCAGGAACTACTATAAAGGACACAAGGACAAAACCAAGGGAGAGGGTGGAAACAAGGGGGGAGGTGGGTTTGGCTGGGGTTGGGGGATGTGGTGGGGGGAAAATGCAGACAACTGTAAATGAACAACAATAAAGTAATTAAAAAAAATAAAAATAAAAATGTAGCCTCACCCTGCTTTCTTAACACTTTTCGTGCCGCTCACGAGTTTTCTCGTGTTTTGCGCACCATCTGTTAAGGACCGCATCACGAGATGATTTAATTAATGTGCAGTTGCCCAATATCGTGTGGTCCCTGGCGTATGTCTTAAGAGATTTCTACGCAGTACAAAACGTGTTAAAAGATCCTATTGGCTTCCCACTTATTTCACCCACTTTTTTTCCATGGATTACAATACCCCACCTTCCTGCATTTCACTTTCCCTTTAGCTGGTCAGTGTTCTCTGGCTCAGGCCTACTCCATGTTTTTGTTCGATTTCCTCTGCCTCAAATGTTAGCCTACTCACTGCCCTGTCCTGTGGACTGGCTTTCTCATTCTTCAGCGGCAGCTTCAACATCACCCTCTCCCTCTCCATGAGCATTGCATCTAAAGCAGATTCCTTCTGTGCCCACTCCCCCTTTATGGGTTATTTTGTCTGTCACACTTCCTTTGCCTTCACAGTAAACAGCTATATTCAAAATTGTACTTACAATTTTGTATTTGCTTGTTTAATGCCTACATTGGAAGCTTCCAGGTGCAGATATTGAAATGCCAACTCAAAAGGTCTTACACAAATAAGGACCTTTTATTATCTGCCTAGTGGAAATCCAGAGTTAGAGTGGGGTTCAGATTAGGTCACATGTTCTCCCAGTCATCAGGAGGAATGCCTTATGGTGGTTGTTTTGACTTGGAACTCCAGACCAAGTAAATAGGATGAGTTTATGACGATTGTGGTAGGACTACTGAGAAATACAATTCTGGGAATGAGGTTAACTCCTGGAATCACATTCACTGCTACACAGTGAAGAGTGGGGCAAACACTTAACCACCTACATCTCCACGTTCAGGGAGAGAAGGGATTGCTCTGCTCAATTCATTCCCGTGTACTCAGCTCCTAGCACAGTGCCTGCCACGTAGTAGGAGCTCAGTGAGTATTTGCTGAATAAATGAAATATTGGAGAAAAGAGTCTGGAACCAGCTGGAGGTCACTGATTCAGTGGAGAGTAGAGACAGCTTACAAACCAGTCCCCAAAATGGAAAGGGATAGACATATGCAAGGGTACTGTCTACTCAGAGACTTTGGACTTGGCCATGGACCAGATGTGAAATGAGAAAGGGAGATGAAGAAATGCAAGGCAGTTCTGAGCCTGGGATCGCAGGCTTTGGTTTTAGCTCCTGGCCTCCTTGTTTTCAATTCAGTGCTCCTGCACCCCAAGCAAGTACTAAAAATGGGGCTGAGGACAGAACTTCAAGGCATACATTCTCAAATTGGGGAGATACTGACCACAAAGGGGTGAAAATGGATTCTTGCTGGAGGAAAGAAATCAAGTATTACAATGGTTTGTCATCCTCCAAAGCTCCACTCTACCCAACAAAATCTTACCCCCTGGTATTTAATTTCTCTTATTAGGATGAATTTAAATTACGTAAAAGTTTTCTCCTTAGGAGGGGGCAATACTGAATTTCAAAAAGGGTTAAGAAATACTGAATTCAAAGATGAAGAAGATGCCTTAAGGGCAGTTTAGGACTGAGGAGGGAGGCTGGAGGGCGGGGGGAAGAAACAGAAAAATCTCAAATGTACACATTTATATATATTGACATGCACCTTAGCTTTTAAACAGACCGTATCGTACAGTTATAAAGAATAGCCGCAGAAATATATCTTTCAACTTGATTCATTTTTACTGAAAATTTAGAAAAAAATTCTGAATATGGCATTGTATTTCAGCCAGGAAAATCTGCAGTCCTCCATTGAGAAACAGACCACAAAGGACACAGATGAGAATGGACTGGTCTGTTTTGATTATTCTACCAGACATACATTTAAAAAATATAACCATTAGAGCGGGCCATTGCCAAAGGGAAGCAAGCTTAAGTAATCTTTCAGGATTTCTTTCCACACCTAGCAGTTACTCTGACATGCAAAATAAACCTGTCTTGAGTAAATCTGACAAAGGCTTTCAAATACAAATATTAATGAATTTTAGTTGAGCATTCAAATTCAATTGAGATAGAGGAAGAAAAACTGCATTTCCCAAAAGGTCTAAAACAAACGCATCTGAAAGGCAGATAAATACAGACCACGAGAACCAACAGGGGTCTGAACCCCATTTGGGCCATAGATAGGAGATTTCCTTCTCTAGCTATATAGAATGACCTGGAACACAGTCAGCTCTTGGTGCTTATCAACAGTGACACGCAATGTAGGTTACAGGCAGTACGAGGCCTTAGTGAACGGAAGGCACAGACAGGTCCTCCCGCCAGGATTTCAGGGACGACTCTTGTTTCACAAAGCCAGGTATCAGGGGAGCAAAAGGGAACAATATTGGTCACCATGATAAAAAGTTTCCAAAAACATACTTTTCCTTTCAAATAACAACACAAAAAACAAATGTCTAAACAACATTATATGCAACCTTCGGGAAGAAGACGAAAGGTCATTTAGACGATCAGAACTTCCATCCAAATGTCACAAACCTGTATGCCCTTTTCTGCAGGAACTGTACAACACAGGTTTTCTTATTCAGGTGTAAGAATTCAATTGTTTGCCTCTAAAGTTCAAGATAAGGGAGTTTACTTATCACAAAAGACACAAAATGCATTTCTGTTGCTATAGTTGAGCAGGCTGTAACGTTTTTTATTTTTAAGCTCTAAGTTTTGTGATTATTTTCTTGAAAACACCAGGTCCTCCCCATCCACCATCAAGACGCTAGTGTTGTAACACAAAGGTTCCGATGAGCTTTAGAAAAACCCCAGTAAACCATGGAAAGGTCGGATTTTCCGGGAAGACAGGAAAGTCACCCATTCTCTCCAGCAGTTCGAGAATAGCCATTTATTCATTATTATTGACACAACTTTAGATGTTCAGGAAGGGGAGCTAGGTACCACACACTTTAAAATACTTGCTTTTAATTTTTCTCATTATATTTTTAAGTTTCTTTGCATGTTCAACGGTCAAGAAGCCCCTGAAGTTGACTCCAGCCCTAAAAGGAGGTCTCCTTTCAGTCTGGCAACCGCTCTGCCACGCTACAAGTGAATGTTATCTGCCCTGAGGCACAAGCAGTGGTACATTAACAAATCACTACAACCACTAAAGCCGTCCATTCATACAGTTTATTCCACTAGACTGCAATTTTATATACAGCACGGAGGGGTTTCCTGATAGCACGCGCGGTTCACTTCCTGTACTGCTGAAGAACCATTAGTTTTTTACATTATATCATAGTACCCTATCATTAAAACATTATTCAGTGAATTTTTTTCCAACTACATATAAATGGAGATTTACCACACACACGGTGCAAGAATATCTTTATAACATATTGGAATCACAACATGTGAATCTAAAATACATCACTGTAATTAGAACACTACTTTAAAATTACAATGCCATGTTATATTAGCCCAATTTGATTAATCTCTGTATACATCACAAAGCAGTTTGGTGGATAACTTCTTCGATGACTGGCAGCAGCTTCAAACTATGATTTCAAAAGAAATCGTTAACACACAATCAAAATTTTGAATTTTAAAAACTTCTTCCTTTGGGTATTTGATACTCTCAGACTCAAAATGGGACATTTTCAAATTTCTAGTCTCTGAAACATGGAGAATAATGCAGCCCTCCCTTAGCTGAAAGGCTGGGGTGGTAATATTAGGTTTCGTAGAAACCTAAGAAAAGCATTGTATGGGCAGTGGGAAAGTGTTCAAAAGAAACACAATTTCTTTAAAAACTTCTTGGGTTTCTGTGCCTGTCCCATCTCTGTCAAACACAGAGAAAGAATACTGTCTGCATTACAAATAAAGGCATGTGTCCATGAAATCATGTTCTAAACACAATGTTTGTAAACAAGTCAGAGAGAAACATTTCTTCATTTTCCCATTTTGTGGAGTGGGGCAGTGGGAGGACATCAGTTAAATAAGAAATAGAACTCCTTAGTCAAAGAACCACTTCATTACACACAAAATAGCTAGGGGTAATTGCTGAAAATTTCTCATGTTTCCTCTTCTTTCCCCCAAAGTTTGAGAATGTTTGAAAGTTCAATAAATAGTAGAAAAATAATCCTTTGCTTAGAAATATTGAGATGTATCATTCAGAGCTTGACATGAGTTCCATACAGCAATCGTGGTAGCCAGGTACCACTAAGAAACACCGTGAGATCTTCAAAGCACACACTTCCCTCCGGCACACCCGTCCCCGGCTCCGGCTCAGCACACTTTTCTCTCTTCTAGTTAAGGAGAGCTGGATGTTTCTGGCTCCTCGGGACATTCCTCTGGCTCAGTGTAACGAAGGTTCCCAATGTTTCATTTGTAGGTTTCGTCTCTATGTTTGGAGGTTTGCCTTCTGTTCCATTCCGTTAGGATCATGGCAAGTTCATTTGTCAGGCTAATTTCCCCTCCGTTCCAGAACCAGCCTGGCACCGTCCCAAGTGTGATTTTGTTGTTTCTCCCGTTGTCAAACATGTTAACGGGCAGGGCAGAGCTAAACCACCCTGGACAAAGCCCAAACACAAGGGGTTTCTTGCTATGGATCTCATGCCGGTTCTTTTTCCTCTAGAATGTTCTGTGTCTCCCAGATTCCGCCTTCTCACGAGGTGAGGGGACTGTCAGCATTCTGCATCCACGGTGTGAACCGTCACGGCCGCCTGTAAGTGGTGGCTGTGGTGGAGTGTGGGGTGGTGTAAGCGGTAGTGGTGGAACTTGTTACTTAGTAGGGCTGCGGTCTGAGGCGGGGCGTCCAGGTCCAAGTCCTCGTCGTGGTTCCCCACATCCACCCCTGCGGACAAGGGGTCATTGTTGCACGGAGGATTTTCACTGTCTTCTTGTGGGCTCATGGTGCTGTAGCCTGGAAAGGAACACAACAAACAAGCCGCTGAGAACTTCCCATGCAGGGAGACGTCACTCAAGATTTCCAGGGCACCAGGAGGAGTTCCTACCTTCCTGCTACACACATGCGAATGCTTGTGGGCCCTCATCAGATGGTGAAGTGACATATTTTTAACTTTTTCTTTTAACTGACATCTTTTGTTGACTTTTTCATTCTTAAAACAATTACATGCAAAGCACCTAATCATTTCAGACAACTGATAAGTCTAGATAAGAAAAAAAAGATTTACAAGAACCCTTTCCCTAAAGGAACAAAATAAAAACTACATTAACCTCATGTCCCATCTAATGCATACATAACCACCAGGGACATTTGGGGAACTCTCTGCCTACACTTTTCCCTGAGATAAGATTAAGATTATTGTTTTTATTTTAAGGAAAAAAAAAAAAAGAAAAAAAAGAAGGCAGCTTCAAGAAGACCCTAACAGGAGTCAGATCAGTTGGGGGCTGGTGGGCAAAGCTGGGCTTCAAAACGCTGGGATGTGATGTGACTCTAAGAAGAAACTGCTGTCGTTACCACCCACACGCACCGTGGCAGGCACTGTGGTCACGTGTTCCTGCATGCCGAAGGTGGCAGTGCAGGTGAACACAGCTCGCCTCTGCGCACAACCACATCAAAATGACGACTAAACTGGAGAATAACTATCACTCATAACCGTCAGAAATTGAGCTGAATGGGAGTCCTACAAGTACAGAATTGAAGGAGACTACAATGTGGCTGGTAGGTGGGGCAGAAGCATGGAATGAGCTGGTCGCACACCCACCTGTGGCAGATTAAAATAAGGAGGGATATCTCAGGAGTGAAGGGTCCCAGCCCCACACCAGGCCCCCAGCCCTGGGTTCCAGTGCCAGGAGGAGGAGCCGCCACAACTTCTGGCTGTAAAAATCAGTGGGGATTCAGGCTGTGGAAGACAGAAACTGCTGGACTCCCTGGCAGTTCCTTTTAAAAAGCCTATGCACAGACTTAGTCAGATTCACTCCCTCTGAGCTCCAGTGTGGGGGAACAGCCGATTGAGAGGCATCGGAGACGTACAAGGAGGAACTGAATTGTCCGGCTTTAGATCAAGAGCTGGGTGGCAGCTTTCTCCTAGACAGAAGTGCTGGCAAAGGCTACCATTCCTTTTCTGAGTCTTCCTCCCATAGAGCCACAGAGCCAGCACGTGGGCGCCACATCTGAGACTCCATCAACATGGCTCACACTGTTTGCCCCACCCTGGTGATTCCCTGAGGCCCTGCCCCACCGTAAGCTGTTTCCAGTGGTTTTTCCATATGAATGATCTGTTTGGGCTCATGCTTTAGATTTTCTTAAATGATCTCAAACAACCACCATATG
This sequence comes from Micronycteris hirsuta, assembly GCA_004026765.1. Classification (NCBI taxonomy): domain Eukaryota; kingdom Metazoa; phylum Chordata; class Mammalia; order Chiroptera; family Phyllostomidae; genus Micronycteris; species Micronycteris hirsuta. The sequence goes on along the minus strand of PVJI01013897.1, from coordinate 38,732 downwards.
GCTTCAGAAAGCCCTGTACCTCTCAATAAGTTGCCCCAGGCCCGGCACTAATAGTAGTGGGGCTTGGTTCACAGCTTGGCTTCACCTGGGCACCTCCCAGCCCAGCACAATTAACGGCCATCTGCAGATCAGTTTGTAGCTCATACTGTGTGACCCTGGACAAAACACAGGCTGCCCTTGGTTGTGCCAAAACACAGGCTGACCTTGGATGACCTTGGTCTTATAGGGTCTAGGGCTCAATTAAAGAGGAGGGTGTACACAGCCCACAGACTGGGTGTACCTTGAGTACCCAGCTTGGGTAATAGAGGAGGCTGTGCCACTGGACCCTACAGTACACCTACTACATTATGCCACACTACCAAGCCATGTAGCAGCTCTACCTAATACATAGAAATGTGCACAGGGAGGCTGCCAAAATGAGGAGACAAAGAAACATGGCCCAAATGAAAGAACAAAAGAAAACTCCAGAAAAAGAACTAAACAAAGTGGAGAAAAGCAATCTATCAGATGCAGAGTTCAAAATGCTGGTTTTAAAGATGCTCGAGGAAATTAGTGAGGACCTCAACAACATAAAAAAGATCCAGTCAGACATAATTTATTTCTAATTGAAATAAAGAACCATGTACAGGGAATCAACAGTAGCATGGATAAAGCTGCAAATCAAACCAGCGATTTGAAATATAAGGAAGCAAAAAACACCCAAACAGAACAGCAAGAAGAAAAAAGAATAAACAAAACAAGGACAGTGTAATGAGCCTCTGGGACAACTTCAAGTATACCACCATTTGCATCATGGGGGGCTAGAAGGAGAAGAGAGAGCAAGAAATTGGAAACTTATTTGAAAAAATACTGAAAGAAAACTTCCCTAACATGGTGAAGGAAATAGATGTACAAGTCTAGGAAGTAGAGTCCCAAACAAGATGAACTTAATGAGGCCCACCTCAAGACACATCATAATTAAAATGCCAAAGGTTAAAGATAATCAGAGAATTTTAAAAGCAGGAAGAAAAAAGCAGATAGTTACCTACAAGGGAGCCCCCATAAGACTATCTGCTGATTTCTCAAAACAAACTTAGCAGGAGAGAATGAATTGGCAAGAAATAAAGTGATGAAAAGCAAGGACCTACAACCAAGATTACTCTATCCAGCAAAGCTGTCATTTAGAATCAAATGAGAGATAAACAGTTTCACAGACAAGAAAAATCTAAAGGAGTACATCACCACCAAATCAGCATTATATGAAACGTTAAAGGGTCATCTTTAAGAAGATCCAAAATATGAACAATTAAATGGCAACAAATACATATTTACTGACAACTGAATCTAAAAGACAAAATAAATAAGAACACGTAGATACAGAGAATGTTTTGATGGTTGCCAGATGGGAGGGGTGTCGGGGAATGGGTAAAGAGGTGAGGAGATTTAGAAGTACAAACTGGTAGTTATAGAACAGTCATGGGGGTGCAAAATACAGCATAGGAAATGGAGTAGCCAAAGAACTTATATGCATGACCCATGGACATGGAAGACAGTGTGGGGATTGCCTGAGGGGGCAGGTGAGGGGTGCTGAGTGGAGGGGGGCTAAAGGAGGAAAAACTGGGAAAACTAATAGCATAATCAATAAAATGCAATTTTAAAAAATCCTGCATACCAACATGGCATGTATTTTAATATCCATTTTACAGGTGAGAGAAGTAATGCTCAGAGAACTTAATGAACCTGCCTGAAGGTCCCGTATCTAATGAAACACGAACTCCATATACACCCATAGCAACTAGCAAAGGAATCACCTATTCTCTGAGGAAGCTGCCTCACTGTATTTAAAGATTAATTTCTTTTGGTATTCTAAGTAATACATGTTTCAAGAGAAAATGTCCCCGTTGATCAAAGGATTCCATTCCAAGAACCCTGGCATGTTTTTAAATATTGCAAAAATCCCCTTTAACATTTTTGAGAAGTGACAGCTCATTAATATTTCCGCTGCATCTACAGTTAGCATCAATCAGCACTCACTCGTGGGTAGTGCTAGTCACATTGGTGGCTGCAAAACTGACGTCCCTGCATACAGCCAAGCAGGAATAGCTGGTGGTGGAAAATGTGTGCTTTGTGCAAAAATGATAAAGGTGATTCTGTTCTCAATGAAACTTTTTCCAACTGACAGAGTTAGTTAAGCCTGTCCAATGCAACAAATATTTATTGGGCACCCTACCTACTATGTATAAGACACCATGCCAGTCACTGCAGGAGGTACCAAGGTGAAAACCTGGGCCTTGCACAAGGAGCTCCAAAGCCAGCGCTTGAGATATATGGAAAGGTATAAACGTGGCTAAATTCAAGTATTCATTTATTGACGAACACTATGGGGCTGGAGGGGAGACTATAAAACATGAGTAAGAGGTGTCTGTTTTCCTTAAGGATTTCAAAACCAAGTATGAGACAGATATTCATGAAGCTAGGCTTACTCTAATGCAGATAACGGTAAGTGTTATAATGGAGGTATAATTAAAATTCAAAACAGGTAATCACTACTGCTGGCTGGAGGAATGAGGAAGCATCATAGAGGAATTCATATTTTAATTGGTCTTAACTGGAAGAGTAGAAGTTGGTGAGTGGAGATGAGCAAAAGCACAGGTGAGCACAGCCACAGAGGGCGGTGACCTAAGGCCACCCCTGTACCATGGGGCTAGCATGGGTGCCGGCAGGTAGCTGGAGAACAGGGCAGGTGGAATGCGGAAAGGCGAGTGAAAGTCAGCTCATAAAGACCATGCCAAAGCATGGAAATGAGGAGATTATACAAGATTTTGTAAAGTCCCCTCCCCTGAAATATGACATAATCATTTCTGTGTTTTAAAAAGAGTTCTGATGGCAGCCTGAACAGTGAATATAAAAAAGGAGGGGGCAGTCAGAAGGTAATTGCAACAGCCAGATGAGAGATGAAGAACTGAAAGCAGGGGTATGGAATCGGGCAGAGTTAAAACGTATCTTAGGGGTGGAAGGAATAGAAGTCGGTAATTAATCAGACGTGGGATGCTGTGGGTGAGGGAACTGTGACTTTGACTCATGGTGATTAGAAAGGGTGAACCAAAGATTCTGAGTCTTGGGGAAGAAGATGAATTTGGTTTTTGTACACCTTCATTGTGAGTCTGTGGGTCACAAACGTGGGGAAGTCAGGGCAAAGGAGTTCACTGATACCCGTGCCTGCTATGAGCGAGTGGCTTTCGGGAGCCAGGTGCCAGGCCAGGGGCTCAACCGGAAAAGGAGTGAGGTGAGGCCCAGCCTCTGAGAAGTCCACAGCCAAGAGAGAAACACAGGTGCTAACACAGAGACCGACCAAAAAGTACATCAAGGAAGGATACTTGAGGAGGGGACACTTGCGGTGGCCCTCAAGGGACAGGAGGAGTTCATTAGGAAAAGAAAGGGGCGGTGGAAAGGCGCCACAGGCAGGGAGACGAGCACATGCACAGACAGAGCGTCCCGACAGGTCCCAGTGGATCAGTGCACAGTGGAAAGCTTGGTGCGTGGGAGAGAAGGATGTGGGGGACGCGGCTGGACAGGGAGGCTGGGCCGATCAACAAGGCTGGCCGAACAAGTACAAGTTAGGGTTAGGAACGGGCAAAGGGAGGTGAATGGGAGACATACCGTGTGCTTTAAGGTGATGCCTATGGCAGTGAGGAGGCTGGACAGAAAGGAAAAGGGGTCAGGGGCTCAGAAGACGGGGCTGGCGCATCGCCCGGAGGAGGTGGTGAGGATGCGGGTGGGACAGGAGCAGTGTTTACGTGGGGCCGCTGTGGTGACTGAACGGTGCATGTGATACGAGAGTTGACATCTGGGATAAGGTCAATGTCTCCAGGTTCAGAGGCTGAGGAAACTGTGACGCCTTCACACAAGACGAAGAGATCAGGAGCGAGAACGAGTTTCTTAGGTTCTTGGCTTGGCAGTACTGAGCCTAGAGCGTGAGAGTGGCTGCTAGTCTCTAAAACCTCCGTTACAAAGTGCCACACACACTCAAACCACCGTACGGCCTACCTACAAGAGGCTGAAGTCAAACACATGGTTTTAGTAAAAGTTCAGTGTGTTGATTATTTTTGGCCAACTGTCAGAGCTAGGCTGTCTTCATCTTTCCTTCAAATACTCCCAGGTGGCTTCCCCTCTCTGCTCATTTACACACACCCACAGCGGCTGATCACTCACTTTCACATTCCTGATGTGAAATTCACGGTGGGCCTTCTGCCTGGCTCACCTTCCCACCTCTCCTCATCTTGCCGTTGTGCTCCCTGCTTCAGTCGGAGGGTCTTCTCCTGGAAGCATTCCCAACCAACGCCCCAACCCCCAGACCGGTGTCCCCTCTGTGAGTTTAAACGGCACTCTGTGCACAGCACCACCTTAGATTTTACCACATTATAACAAAATATAGGGCTGTCTTGTCCATTACCAAATTCTTTCTAAAAACAAAACAAAACAATGAAAAGATTTATTTATCTCTGTACTCCTAATATTCAATGAAATGACTCACACAAATCAGGCACTTAGTTTAAAAAAAAAAATCATATAATACATGCCCAAAGCAAAGGCATCGATGACTTTTTTTGTGAAGTTATCTCGGTGGGATTCCCCAGTCTCATCTGATAATGAAGACAATCTGAGGTTCACTGGGCCCTGCCCAGGGGCTCTCACCTAGGGTCCAGGGAAGCTCTGAACCAGACTGGCCACAGACCCAGGGCGGCGGTGATGGTACAGCTGTCCTGAAGCAACAGGGGGGTATCCCCAATTTTCCTGGTGCTTTCTGATGAGAACCCCAGCAGAGGCCCTTCCAAACCCAATCCCTCACTGTATGGCCATTCCATTTAATTTGCTCAATCTCTCTGTAACTTACTCAGGCCTCCCCTTATCCCAGTAATTAATGGAAATCTGAAGAAAGGGAGTAGCAAGTTGTGGAGAAGCAGGGGCAAGCCAAACATGTACTCCCACTTAACAGGTTAATTGTTTACTCAGTGCCATGCAATTCTGTTGGGCACTGGGAACAGTGATGAATAAGACAGACTCCATCTCTGACTCATGGAGTAGGAAGCGCTGTTTAAAACACAAAGGGTATTTACACATACTTTCAAAGGAAAAATTTCTTTACTATCCAAAAGTTTATGCAGAAAAATCTCTGCAAAGACGATCTCAACCAAGCCAAAGGCTTCAGGAAGAAGGTCAGGTGTCCATTAATAGAAGAGTCAAGATTAATTAAGCTTCTGATCTTTGGAAGTCTGCTTCTATTTAGCTGATGGTTCCTAAGAAACCTCTCTTGATGGTTAGGGATGTCAGGTCTCTCTGGGGACTACTCACCACCTTGTGGTCACAGAGAGTAACTGCAGGATAACATCTACGCCCCTAGAAAACGGTCTCCTGCTGCACTGTGCGGTTTTTGATCAGGGTTTCAAGGTCGACATTGGCCTGTTGAATCTTTTGGAATTTGATTCACTAGGGAAAAATTTCCCTCTTACCAAGAAAAATACTGCTAAGTGGTAACTGTTTTAACCTCTTGTGACAGTGACAGTTGACAGCTGAGTGCTGACAACAATTGTTCTACACAGCCTTAGCATGCTGACACAGATCACTCTGCTTTTGAAAAACCATTCTTATTTGAATAAAGTTTTTTTTTTTTAAGATTTTATTTATTTTTTTTAGAGAGAGGAGAAGGGAGGGAGACAGAGAGGGAGAGAAACAGCAATGAATGGTTGCCTCTCACATGGCCCTCACAGGGGACCTGGCCCGCAACCCAGGCATGTGCCCTGACCGGGAATCAAACCAGGACCCTCTGGTTCCCAGCCCGCGCTCAATCCACTGAGCTACACCAGCCAGGGCTGAATAAAGTTTTTTTTTAAGATACAAAAATTAAAGTTAGATTCTTTTGAAATACAAAACTCTCTTGGCCACATTAAATATTTCTAAATAAAAAAATGCAGCCTGGTAACATTTAATTTTTTTTTTAAGATTTTATTTATTTATTTTTAGAGAGGGGAAGGGAGGGAAAAAGAGAGGGAGAGAAACATCAATGTGTGGTTGCCTTTCATGGGCCCCCTACTGGGGACCTGGCCTGCAACCCAGGCATGTGCCCTGACTGGGAATCAAACCAGCGACCCTTTGGTTTGCAGCCCGCGCTCAATCCACTGAGCTACACCAGCCAGGGTGGTAACATTTAATTTTAATTCTAGGAATATTACAAGTCTGAACCATACCACAAAAGCCTAGAGTGTGTGGTATTTATGTATTTATCTATGCTGCTCTTTTGAGTTTCCTTCTGTGTATTAGATCCCAAAACTCTTGTGCAAATACACTCACTGAGTAGCAAAGAACCACAGTCCTCTGATTCTACTAGCTCCAGGGCCAGCAGATGACACTTCCTCCTGGGGTCTCCCATCTCCCCCCCTTCTTCGTCCCGCTCCTTTAAGGGAGCTGTCATATTCAGCCTTTCATCAGTCTCGGGAAGGCACGTTCCCATTTCCTCCTAGACTATAAATTCCTCGAGGGCAGAGTGGGGATGGCGGTGGGAGGTCCACCCTGAGCTCCTGTCTGCCCTACGTGATTGCATTTAATCCTTACAACAACACTACTGGGAGGAGTTTATAATCCTGTTGTAAAAATTAGGGAACTGAGGTCCGAAGCAGCCGCACTAAGGTCTCACAGCCTGTAAAGAGGAAGAGAGGTGAGATGCCAAGTGAGCTCTGCTTGACCCTCTCCTATAAGCCCTTCCACACCACGGCTGCCTCCCATAAATGACACCTTCCTTTTCTGGGACTCCCTGCCCTGCGCCTAGCAAATAGCAGACGCCAATAGTTACCATACAGGAAAGCACACAGATGAGCAAGAAGCGTGCTGACAAAACAATTAGACTAGATCCTTTCTTTAATGTGTACGTACGGCTCATCCTCTAGGCATGACAGGGACATTCACTCAATGCCACCAATTTCAGTGACCCACCATAAGGGTTCAGGGATATGACAACATGCAGTTAAGTGCTATTGATTTTGTAGTGCATCTGGAATCATGTGGAATGTTAATATCTCCCACTTCTTTTAATGTTGCACTCTGTCTGCACGAGAAACTATTTCTTATTCCTTGGGGATAACAGGGATCCAATTATTGTGAAAAATGAAAGAAACCAAGCCCTCAGCTAGATTCCTTGGCTTTCAGATACTGACACTGCACTGTTCCTTTTATCTAAGCTGTTCCTTCATATGCCATTTTACTAAGACAATGGGAGAGCTAATGGAACATTGTCACCGTCACTCAGAATTCCAGTGGCACTCAGAGTTCCAATTTCGTACTGAAGCAGTTTCTACTTGGGGAGAAAGGAGGAGGTAGAGGGAAAGGGTGAGGAAGGGAGGGAGGAAAGGGGGGAGGAAGGGAGAGAGAGAGGGAGGAAGAGAGGGGGAGGGGGGAGAGAGAAAGGACCCAGTATTTCTGCTGAATAAGAAATTATTTCTGTTGAACTTTAGTAGCCTCAAACCTGTTTTATTATTCAAAGGAGAAGAGGCACAGAACTGCCTGGCAGAATGCATTTATGAATGTTCAAAGGTTTTTAGGGAGAAAAAGCAGAAAGTCAAAGAAACTGGGAAAAAAATTTTTGACTCTCCATAGAAACCGAACATTTCTGTTTAGTTGGGAACAATGTCATTCAGAACTCAAATTAACAGTCTCCGGTTTACAATCAGAGCTTTAGCTTCTATGTTCCAAAGGGAGTCTGAATACCTAGCTGGCTTGTAAAAGGCCACATCGGTTGCTTTGACGAATATCCACTCCTGCATTTTCTAGCACAGGTGTAGGAGCACTGTTTGAAGACATATATTTTTTTTCCCCCTTCTCCAGGGTAGATGTGGAAAAAGCAGAGTCAAAGGCATAAATGAATTATTTATGGACTAAAAAACCCCCAACAACCCGGATTCTGAGAAGAAAATATTTCTAGAAAATTAAGCAGTTATATGAAGAATAAAAAGATTTTACAGTTACAAGTCCTAACCCTCAGATTATGTTTTTGTGGAGCTGTGGCAGGGCTGTAGCTGCTGTTCTCTGTGACAACAAGCTATGTGGAAACTGGGAGGGCGAGCAGCTGAGTGGTGGCCAGGTCTTTGGTACAGCATGTGGACTTTATAATCCATAGTTCATTTGGCCCTCAGCACCCTTTCACAGTTCAGCCTGGAGCCTCCCTGAGCATCCTACAGGTACTGGACACAACTCCGTGACTGTACGCATTAGTCCCTTTGCCCTGGCTTTCTTTCCTCACCTTTCAAGGCCCTGTGCAAATGTTGTCTCTTTAATGAAACTTTCCCTGAGCCTCCCAGGCAAGGCTGGAGGACAGGGAGGGGAATGTCAGAGGATGGCAATGACTCTTGCCATGTCCCAAAAGCACGCACCTGGGAGAGCCCTTAATGTCACTGGTGTTTGTCAAGAAACAACACCGGACAGTAGGACCTACGAGGCCGCCAATTTACCGAGAAGCAAGTGGGGCAGTAAGCAGGCATCATTCAGACGATCTGAATCCCCATGCACGCAGAGAACCCAGGAAGCCCTCTGCACTCCCAGAGGTCACCTTGCCTACATCCAGGAGTGCTGAGACACATGCAAAACCACCAAAAGGGTCATGTTGGAATGTGTCTTTTTGGAAAACTATGTCAAAATAATTTACTTGAGCCCAGAACAGGAAAAAGAGAGAAGCGTGGGTGTGAGCACTGGCTCACGGGAGTCCATGGGTTCCTTGGGCCCCTCCCACACAGGGAGCTAGACCTTACCGTGATCACTTTCTGTTCCCGATCGGCCCCAGTAGCGACGCCTCCTTTCTGGACTGTGGGCGTGCCTTTCGATGACCGCGGCTATAAACCGCGTATTGCTGACTGTGGAAGGCAAGGACGGTTAGTTACTCTCATGCCAGTATCCTCACTGGATCAAGTACATTTTCTCTGAGCAGGCTCATTCACACACTCGGGTTATTCTGTGGAGAGCCACAGTATGTGATTTTTAAAGAACTCTGAGAACTAGGGGAGCTGGTTTTAGAACTGGGGCAGGGACAGGTCCCTAATTACCTGTCTTCAACACGCATCAGGAAGATATGTTCCAAGCAGCTGAAGGCCAAGGTTATCTCAACATTAGTGGAACTCTCTTTTGATAAAGACATGCTCCTTTGCCCCTGAGTTGTAGCCATTAATTCAGGGATTTAAAAAACTGCATACTTGATGATTCCCTTCCTAAACTACAATGCGGGAAAGTAAGGAGGAGGAGGAAAAAATGGAGGGGTGAGGCGTCTTAGGCCAGAGCACTGAATTCAGAAAAGGACATCATGAAATCTTTTGAGATTTTCTAGAACAAAGCAAACACCTACACTTATTCCTAATGAAAACAGGGGGAAAGACCCCATCATGTCACAGCTCCTTAAACTTTACTACAAGCCAAAAGGATGTCACAAGGAATACTTATTCCAGATCAGCCTCCTGCCGCCACGTGCGCAGCGCGGCGGTGTGCGTACTCACTGATGCCTCTGTCTTCGTGGCTGTCATCGTCCCTTTCGTCTCTGTCATTCTCCAGGTTGGACATACGCACGGACATTTCTACCCGTCATTAAAAAGAGAGAAACATGGCTATTTCATCAAACAAATCAACTACTTCAACACCCTGCAGAGTTTCATCTGATGGCTGAGTGACAGCTTCCCATTGAGAATGAGTCCTGTCTTAGAAAAGAATGAACTGATACCCCATCCTTTTTTCTTTTCCTTTCCTTTCTTTCTCTTTTTTAATGGAGGGGAGAGCAGGACTCACAAGAGAGAGAATAGGGGGACAGTCAAACCTGACACTGATTTCTGAAGAGACAGGAGAAAAGAAGTTGCCAGACTGACAACTCTGCTAAAGTAGCCGAAACAGGGGGAAGGGGTCACGAACCACAGCTGGCCATGTTGATGAGATGGCGTTACGCAATCCTATAAAAGGTCAGGCATCAGCGAACACTGGCTGGCAGCCATCCTCAGTCTAACAGAATCTCACCAAGGGGAAAGAGCTTCGTGATTAGCCCTGCTGTTACATCAGGCCGCGTTATCCCACGGTCCCCCATCAGGACAACGGCCAGAGTGAAACATACCGACATCACCTGTCTTTACCGCTGCAAGGATGAGCTTGGTGGCTCCTGGCCCAGTCCAGGAGGAATGCTGAGTGAGCTGACCACCACATGGCTCAGGTTAGCACCTCCCTGAGTGCTAACTCCCTGGGGGCTTTGAGGAAGGAGGGCGGTTTCGTCCCTCGCAAAGGAACACAGGCACCATGTTCAACTTTTGGTATGGAAGCCATGATTTCAGATTAATAATTTTGTACCTGGCTTCATTCACCTATCCTGTTTTAAGAGAGGTGATTATTCCTTCAAATGTGTGTTCACTCACAACATATAATAAAATATACAATGACAGCTGCGGTAGAATTAATTCATGTTCCTGCCAACAGTGCCCTGGGGTATCTGGTTTGCCAGTGTCTTTGGTGCAGCAAAGGCAACGCATCTGAGCTGAAGGAAGAAGAAAATTTCCCACTCAGCGTTCCAGCTCCCCGGCTGGCCCATTTCAGAGGCAGCCTGTGGCCGGGGAATGCTGTGTAAGAAAAGGGAGGACCCAGGAATCTCCTAGGGAATCGAAAGGGGCTGAAGGAGGAAAGGAGGCTTTGGGGGCTTCTGAATCCACTCTGGAGAGGCTGAAAATACGGCACTGCTTTCATAACCAGTAACTGCCAAGAGGATCAGCCAACTGGCCACCATCCCCCAGCCCAGGAACCACCTGAGACAAGGTAGGCGGCTGCCTGCTGGAGCAGCTCTGAGACTCATTTCGCGCTCACCTTGGGCAGCGAGAGGAGACATGTGCTGATGACTGCGGCGGTGAATTTGGTGGCGGTAGGCGTACACGGCAAGGACCAGGACCATGATGCATCCCATGATGCCTCCAGCCACGGGGCCCACAGGGGCACTTTTAATCATGTTCAGTGTGACCACCTCGTCGCCTTCAGGAAAGTAAACAAACAGGTGTCCTGTGTAAGGAGTTCCCAAGTGCAACGGCAGGAGGGGGGTGGGGGTGAGATGGGAAGCAGTAGAGTGGGGCAGGGGTTTGGTGAAGATAAGAGGAGCTGCTTTAAGCTTTGACTTCCTCAAAACACACCAGAATGTGGGAGCAGTAATTTCATTTAATTCCTCGTTTGCAAATGAAATGCTAATTGCCCAGCAGAGCAAGAGCACAATTAGCAAGACCTGATAAAACCAGTGAGCAGATGAGAATCAAAAATAAGTGGTGGCCAGTGCTGGGAGCCCAGCTCCCTGGGCGGGGGAGGCTGCACTTGGAAGAGAAGTACAGAGGGGAGGACAATGGGACCAATCTCACAGAAATAAATGGTACCAGGCTTACTCAATATGTGCTAAAAAGATCACATTTCAAAGCTTATGGGTTCCCTTTAAAATACCACTTGCACTTTTTAGACAGAAAACTGCAGGTGGGCATATAAAGTGACTTTTTCAAGCAAGGTCACTTCCTCCGTGTGCTAACCTGGCTCAGTAGTCACATGTGAGCTCAGAACCCTGCCTCACACAGGGGCTCCGCCTCTGCAGCCAGGCTACCGTGCGGAGACGTTAATAACTAAGGTATTAACTGAAGGCTTAAATATTTGCCTCATGGGCCAGCTAAGCTTTAGGAGTTTGTGCTAACCCTGGAAAGACACTGAGAAAATCTGACCGTGGGGTGCAGGTGGTACTTTTGAGGTCCTGGGGCCTGACCCCAGACGCTTTCTTCCCTACAGTGTCCCCACATCCTCAGCCACTCTAGCTGCCCTGGGTAGCTCTGGCTTCTGTTGATCCCAAGGCCTTAAATAATGATTTGCAGCCACAAGGCTTCTAGCTCTGCAAAAGTCGTGAGGGACATGGCAGCAGGAAATGGGTGGGCAGTCGTCCCTCCGCCCGTCATTGGGCCTGTGCTCTGACAGCTGGGACTCACATTCAAACAAAATCTAGGGTTCAGCCACGCGGAGATCAGGCCTGATATTTCTTAGAACAAGCTTTATGGGAATGAATTCCAGGCTTGCAAAATTTGGCAGGACAGAAGGCTGTTCAGTCTGCTGAGAATATCTAGACAGCTTTGAAGGTAATCATCTGCTTTGGTTTTGTAACAAAAAACTATTGGCAAAGGGATCAGGGAAAGAGAAGGTCATTTTCAGACTTCTGTCCTAGCATTCAGACAGAAAAATGTGTATTCAAGGGTCACATTACAATGGGTTCTCAACAGACATACCTATTGCTCCCATGTCATCGACGTAGGGACTTTTGGCTCCCACGATCCCCCCAAAGCATTCCTTCTGGGGCGCACAGTAGGATTTGTCCAGGTGAGTCTTTCCATCGCTGTCCACCATGCACCACTCACAGTCCAGCACGCCAAAACAGTCCCTGCCAAAGAGACCATGCGGAGAGTTCCAGGAAGCGGTGTCAGGCGGGGGGCACGTGGGCTGGGGCCTCAGACAGCACTCGAGAGATCCATTGCCTATTTGTGCTATAGCTCCCTGAGCATTCGTTTCCTTTCCTTATAAAATGAGAATAGCAGTGATCTGCCAGGGGAGAGCTGCTCTATGTCCCTCAACAACTGGGAAATGAGAGATGAAACTGCTCTCTATGAGTCAAACCATGAAATCCACACAGCATGGATGAGTGCAGGAATACTCAAAATCATCTTAAAAGACCAAATGGCCCCAAGGTTTGTTAGACTCTGGCCTAACATCCCCCAAGTGTACGGTCATTTAAAAAAGAAAAGAAAAAAGAAAGGAAGAAAGAAAAACAATGATCAAATAATTTTGGGAAATACCCGGGAAGTTAAACAGACTTTCTTACAGTCAATTTCTTAGAACCTTTAATAAGTTAAGAGAACTATTCTCTCTCCGGAGAATACGTGCAGTGTTTCTCAAACTTAATTGACTTTGGCTCATTGTATAACATCTTAATTTATCTGATGCCCTACCATTCCTTTGCCAAAATCTACACCAAAAGTAGAACTGGCTGCCCTTCCTACCCATTAACTCTGTCTCATCAAATGGTAACCTGCAGCTATAGACTTAATAAAGAAATCACCCCACAGCCACCCCTAGGGAGGAGGAGGAGGGAGCAGGAGACATGCAGTTCGCAGATCTCAAAACTATCTGCTTTTTAAGGAAGAAAACTGATTAGTTTCGGTGTATCACACACACGGCCGTGACTGCTGGGTTCTGGTTCTGGAGCCTTTGAGTTGCTGCCCTTGCCCTTGCTTCTTCATGCCACGTCCCCTCACTCATTTACCTTCATATTTTATCTCAAGAATGACTTTCCACCTACTTGGGAAAATACATATGGTACAGCTGGTACGAATGCCAAGTAGCAGTAACAAGTGAAAACCGGACAAGTTTAAACCTGGCGGATAAAAGGCTTATGGATATCAGTTATGGATCTGAAAAAAATAGATACTACTTTTTAAAACATCAAGAATGGGAATGATAAATACCAGCTGGAAAAGTTCAGTGAGGATGCCGGTCACTGGACTTTACCAGGTTCTGTTCCCAGAACCACCACGCTGATGTAAAATAAGCGCTGGGCGCAGCTTACCCACTTTCCATCCTCTGACTGCACCTGCTGTTGACACACTGGTGAAGAGCATCTTGCAGGCCAGGGTCAGTGGCTGTGTACGTCACTGGCTCCTGATGGACCTCGCAGCTTGGGTTTCTATTCGGGAGCAAGTCCAGAGGTTAGGACCACCCATACGCCAAGCTCGTCGTGCCCCTGGCCCCTATGGTGGCAGACACACTGGGGGTCTCAATTCTGGCTTTGCCACGTACATATATAAAGTCTTGGGCCAGTCACTTAACTATTCTGAGCTTCAATGTGTTCATCTTTATGTAAAAAAAAAAATCAAAAAATGAGGAAGTCAGAGGTAACCACGGTTAATAATTTAATGGAGTCCTTTTACATATTTTTTTCTATGCCTAAATAAACATATACAGTTGACCCTTGAACAACATAGGTTTGAACTATGAGAGTCCACTTGTACACACGTTTTTTTTTTCAGTAAATTCCCGTTTTGTTTTTGATCTGAGGCTGGGAGTCTGCAGATGCTGACTCTATGTATTATTTGATGCCATTTTATATAGTGGCCTTGAGCATCTGAGGACTCTCGTATCCATGGAGGGTCCTGGAGCCAATTCCCTGCATATACTGAGGGACAATTCAGTTTCTGGGGAGTCAAAAGTTATACACATATTTTCAACTGTGTGGGGCATGGCATCTCCTAACCCCTGCTTTGTTCAGGGTCAACTGTACTAGTATGCACACATACACACTTTCTTTTAAGTTCTGGACAAGGGACTTACCACAATTTATTTAACTGGTCTTAAAATTTGCCACTAACTCAATAATGCTATGTTATGTGTAAGCGTGTGTGTGTGTATGAAAGATACCTACATATTTATCACAGGGTTAATTTGAAAACTAAGTTGCTTAATGTGCATAAAATATCCAACACATGTTAATGCCTGTAACAGTCTCACATTTTTTGTATAGAGCACATATACTGTTAGTTCTTTGACAGCATTTAAATTTAAACCTGGAAGTGGAGTTCATTTTAAGGCACTATGGAGCTTGAAATATGGCTCACTGAACAGTTACATCAGTAGAATGAATTATCGTCTTATGTCCCTACCCAAACAAACCTATAAACAAGACAAAAGGTATATATATATATATTTTTGTACATAGTACATAATTTTTTTTTTTACCGGTTCTCTGCATTAGTGAGGTTGCCAGTACACTCATTGACCTCTAGAGGGCATTCACAAGGACATTCACATTCATTTTGTTCCATTCTGAAAAGCAAACAGAAAGTTACTATGCAGAGGGTAAATAACAAATTATAAATGCTTCTGTACCAGGGCTTTCGTTTTCTTCAGGACACACCCAGCACTTTGTTTATTTTGCAGATGCCACTTCAAAATGACTGGCATCAGTTAAAATATTCAACGGCATGGTAAACAGAGAATATGACCCATTGCATTTTTACCGGTGACAGTTGAGACAGAGCCGGTCCACCATGCTACAAGCACAGAAGGCAAGAGAGTCGCATGTTTCATTGACGATGCCAACAAACGCATTGGTTCCCGGGATCCTCGCCAGTCTGTATTTGGAACAGTGGCTGCCGTGCACAAGGTTCGTCAAATCCCCCTGTAGACAGCCGAGGCGTCAAAAGTGACAAGATAACAATGTAAGACTCAGCTTCACCATGGTGAAAACACTTCTCAGTCACATGCTAAAAATAGCTAATGACAAAACTTAATTTCTGATTACAAAAGCGGTACTGTTAAAAAATTAGAAGATATTAAAAAAAACTAGAAGATAAAAATTATTTATAATCCCAAGGACTTTTGGCCAAGATGGAGGCGTAGGTAGACACACTGTGCCTCCTCGCACAACCAAAAGAAGGACAACAACAATTTAGAAACAAAAATAACCAGAACTAACAGAAAACTGAACTGTATGGAAGTCCAACAACCAAGGAGTTAAAGAAGTCACATTCATCCAGACCGGTAGGAGGGGTGGAGCCAGGAGAGGGCTCGCAGCAAGATGGCGGCTGGCAGACCTAGCAAGGCAGCGGTTTGTGGAGTGGGCAGTCCCATATTTGCATGCATAAAAAGGAACAGCTGGGGAGCAAAAGAGACTGCGTAGCCCAGGGTTCCAGCGTGGGGAAAATAAAGCCTCAAACCACGAATTGAGGACACCTGAGGGGGGGGGTGGCAGTGAGAGTGATTCTCAGCCTCTCAGGGGAGTTTGTTGGAGAGATCCACAGGGTCCTACAGCAAGCCTGCCTACGTGGGTATCAGCACATTTTGCTTGTGGATAGCGGGGGAAGTGACTGAAAGCCGGCAGAGAGTGGTGCGAGCACCATTGTTCCCTCTCAGACCCCTTCCCCACATATAGCCTCGTGCAGTGACATGGGCTGCCCCACCCTGGTGAACACCTAAGGCCCCGCCTCTTGTATGTAACAGGCAGCCGAGAAAAAAAAAATGGCCCAAATGAAAGAACAGATCAAAGCTCCAGAAAAAATACAACTAAGCCACAAAGAGATAGCCAACCTATCAGATGCACAGTTCAAAACACTGGTAATCAGGGTGCTCACAGAATTGGTTGAATTTGGTTGCAAATTAGATGAAAAAATGAAGGCTACGCTAAGTGAAATAAAGGAAAATGTACAGGGAACCAATAGTGATGGGAAGGAAATTGGGACTCAAATCAACAGTGTGGACCAGAAGGAAGAAACATTGAACCAGAAAAGAATGAAGAAACAAGAATTCAGAAAAATGAGGAGAGGATTAGGAACCTCCAGGACATCTTTAAATGTTCCAACATCTGAATTATAGGGGTATCAGAAGGAGAAGAGGAAGAGCAACAAATTGAAAACTTATTTGAACAAACAATGGAGGAGAACTTCCCCAATCTGGCAAAGGAAATAGACTTCCAGGAAGTCCAGGAAGCTCAGAGAGTCCTAAAGAAGTTGGATCCAAAGAGGAACACACCAAGGCACATCATAATCACATTACCCAAGATTACAAATAAGGAGAGAATCCTACAAGCAGCAAGAGAAAAGGATACAATTACCTACAAAGGAGTTCCCATTAGACTATCAGCTGATTTCTCAAAAGAAATCTTGCAGGCAAGTAGGAGTTGGAAAGAAGTATATCAAGTCATGAAAGGCAAGGACCTACATCCAAGATTACTCTACCCAGCAAAGCTATCATTTAGAATGGAAGGGCAGATAAAGTGCTTCCCAGATAAGGTCAAGTTCAAGGAGTTCATCACCACCAAGCCCTTATTATATGAAATGTTAAAGGGATTTATCTAAGAAAAAGAAGATAAAAAATATGAACAGTAAAATGATAGCAAACTCACAGTTGTTAACAACCACACCTAAAACAAAAGCAAAAGCAAACTAAGCAAACAACTAGAACAGGAACAGAACCACAGAAATGGAGATCGCATGGAGGGTTATCAACTGGGGAGTCAGAGGGTGAGAGGGGGGAAAGGTACAGAGAATAAGTAGCATAAATAGTAGGTAGAAAATAGACAGGGGGAGGTTAAGAATAGTGTAGGAAATGTAGAAGCCAAAGAACTTATGTGTACAACCCATGGACACGAACTAAAGAGGGGGAAGGTGGGTGGGATGTGTGTGGGTGGCAGAGGGAAATAAAGAGGGGAAAATGGGACAACTGTAATAGCATAATCAATAAAATATATTAAAAAATTATTTATAATCCCATCATAGACACTTCTTATTGAACTATTGTGTATATATCATTTATTCTTTCACCTATGCTTATAAAAATAAAATTTTCATAGATGTTTTTGTAATCTCTTTCCTTTTTAACATATAACAATATACCATAAAATGGTAAATATGCAAGAATCAATGAAAGACAGCTTTCTGATAAGGAATAGTTTGAAATTAATTCAAAGGCAACCTAAATAACCAGAAAACATGCATCTGCCCCTTCCCTAAATAAAAACATCTGTTCTTTTAAAATAATAAAATTATTTAAAAACCAAAGCCTCTTTAAGAGGCCAGTGTCCTGCTTCCAAAAATATCTTAAAAATCCAAGGAAAGCATTCTGCAACAAGAAAATGTGATAGCCAAGCTTCCTGAATTGCCAAATTTGCCACCATATTGGACAATCAAAGATCCCACAGCGGTGCTGTAGCATCAGCACAGTCGTTCTCCCTCCATGTGTGTCCTATGCAGTGGGCCACTTATTTAAACACACGCTTGTTTCCATGCCCGTCCCCCCTGCATGTGCTTGGTCCGAATAAGCCTGCCTCTGAGAATCACGGCACTGAGTGGGCGCTTAGAGGTCTGGATGAATCTCCCACTGCCTGGCCAAGGCCCGCCTCTCCAATATAAGCAATGACACGGGCTTTGTACCTTGTTAGCTCCAAGAGCCAGGAACGCTCCATTTCCATTTTGGGATAACTTACACTGTTAAGACATTATTCCAGTTTATACAGAGGTGGGCAGGAGTAGCTTTACAGTTGTGAGTACACAGAACAGTTTCTTCTTGTATTATTTATTAATTACTGTATTATTTTCCATGGGAATGACCATAAACCTACCATAAAGCCCACTGCTGTATTTCACTAAAATTTGTGTTTCTGAAAAATTTCTGCTGGAGTATCCTGGCTTTGTCTCAGGAAACCATTGTACAATTAGATTAGACACAGAGTAATTTAGACTTTCCAATGACAGCCTTCCCACAGCCTCCCTCTGACCGCACTCAGGTCTCTCAGGGTCCCCTTTACAGAGGACATGGGGTCTGAACAGAGTAATAACGGCTTTCCTTGCTTTGAACACATTATCATTTTAATATATTCAGTTTTTAAATTCTTTTTCCCCCTAAACAATTGTTTTTTCAATTGATTTTTTTTTGGGGGGGGGCTAAGTTTAGATTTTCATTTAACCTATCAGATCTTTAGAATTAATATTCAATTATACATTTAGTGATATGAATACCCATTTTTAAATAAAAAGCTTACTTCTTTTAAATAACCTTTTGTTTTGAATGTTGGTTCTGACATTACCTGTTTCTGTACTCTCCCAGGTAGGATTATTTACAAATCATCCTAAAGATCTTAAGAAAATCCTTAAGATCTTTAACCATATCCAGGTAAGTTTGCAGTACCTCAAATCCCACACAGGGTTTGGCTGCGAGAAAGAGAGACTTTTGGAAGGTGTACCTGAGAACTCCTGTCTTACAGGGTGGATGACCAAGAACTGACGGAGGGTGGCTTTGGGAATTTCAGGAGACTGAGTGAGTTCTCAAAGATAGGAAGACAGAAACCCATGGTGCCACATATATTTATACAAGAGAGTGGGAACAGACCTCAGCAGACATTTCGTGCCTTTGAACAAACAAAACTAAAACAAAGTACGAAGTGTGAGAACTCAGGCCTTACATTCCCCAACTGTCACAGTGCAGAGCTGGACTAAGGTCTTGTCCTGTCCTATCGTTCTGTAATACTAGTTCAGTGAAACGGCCAAGAGTAAAACAGACATTAACATGATTCTATTTTACATTCCACAGTGGGGAGGGATAGGAGAGTGTTAAGGAATCAACTTACCACAAGGCTAGTGTTGAATTTATAAAACCTCTGGACTGTCCTGTCACTGAAGCTGTTGCACAAGTTTTTCTTTACGAAGTTGGGGTGGTTCAGGATATCATTTGCTACCAGGGGCTCCTAACAAGGCCAAGCAGAAGACAAATGTCACGTCATCAATGAGCTGCAGGCTGCTGGAGAACGGAGCTACCAGCTTTGCAACAAATACCTTGTGGGTTATGTGCTGTTGTTCCACAGGTGCGTGTCCTTTGGGGTCAATGAGGGTTGGGTGTGCCACCAGATAACCCCTGTCCTCCATTATGAAGCACCTGCACCAAAACAAGTGACAACCCTCAGTTATTTGAGCTATTTTTCTATGCTTTCAGAGAGCATTTATCTTGCAAGCCACGAACAAATCACATTTATCTCAGGCTCTTAATATTGATTGATAAAATGAAGGATGACTCACAGGCAGACCAATACAGTATTCTTTAAGTAGTGGGTCACCTGGTGGTATAAAGTCTCAGGTGACAGAGTTACACCTGCCTCTGAAGTCACCTGCATAGCTCATATACAATGTGGCCACCCGCTCCAAGTAGATCAGACTTGAAGATCTTTGTCAACGAAGTATAAACAAGAAGTTTATTCTGAGGAGGGAGATTCTCAAGAGTGGCTTTGAGTATTTATAGGCACACAGTTTAAGTAAACCATACAATTTCTCCTTTCGATGATAAACATACATAAATTCGGACATTCAGGGGACAAACAAAAATATCTGACGGCAATACGAAATAAGTAAAGCCAGAACTGCTCTAATCAAGACTACATTTCGCTCTGTTTTACTCTACATTCTGCATAACAATTTGCCATGAATCCTGTATTTCCCCTTTAAGGGCCAAAGTGAAATTTAGCCGTGATGTGAAGCATGGGTCATGAGATTGAAACAAGAAAGCTATTTCTAAAAGTGGCCTGCATTAAATCAAGGGAATGCCCTTGCTTTGATCAGACACACTCTTTTGAAATTCAGGCGACAAAGACTTTAGTTGCGTGAGCCTCTTTCTGGGGAAATGTAAAAGGGACGTCTAAGTACCTGAAACGCCTCACAGAGACTTTGGTTTGATAACTAAGTTAACATCAAAAGTACTATCCAAGAGTACCCTCCAGTCTTCCTAGCACCCCAAATATAGGAAAGCTCTGATTACTGACTTTAAAGAAACAAGAGCGTTCGGAGAATTCTGTGCCACTGTTACTCTCCTGCTTGTGAGCCACGTCTGTGTGTCTAAATCACAACTGGTAAGCACCTGAGAAAAAGAAAAAACCCCAAAACCTTAATAGAACACCCAGACCATAGACTCAATTTCTGGTCCCAACCTCGACCATGTGGTTGCCATTCAACTAGAGATACCCAATACCTTTTTCCTTGTATTTCTCAGCTAGAAAGGAAATGGTACCGCCGAAGGGCTCACCTTATTTTGTTGCCGCCATCCTGGTTACAAACTGGTAGTAAGTCCATGAGAACTTTGTAGAAGTATCTGAGCGTGAAGTCAATGCCCATCACAGCCACAGTGTGCCCAGAAGACATCTGTGTACTTCATGCGAAAAAGATCAAAGAGAAGAAGAGGCATGTTTATCCAAAGGTAAAAGGTATGTTCAATAGTAAGAAGATTGCATGGTATGAGAAATACACACCTAGAATTTCCACCCCTATAAAAATGAACAACTAAATAACTGAGCTACTATAACATGAGGATGTGATGAGAGAAAAATTTAAGACTAAGGTAGCACTTTCTTAAAATGAGCGGCCCAGCTAACAGGCAGCTGTGGGATCTGGCGCGTCCTGACTACTGATGTTCAGACAATGACCGGATTACTTGTTAGGGAGAATATGGGGGTGGGAGGGAACAGGCATCAGGTGGGAGGTGGGGTGCACAGCTACTATGGTTCCTTACAAGGAACCTTTAGACAAGGAGCCCGAGCGATCCCCTTAATTATTTCCTTCATTTTACAGGTAAGGAACTGAGATGTTCCCAAGGTTAACTGACTAGCGTTTAAGGTCACAAAAAAAATTTAGTAAAAATGTCTAGTTTTCTTTTTATAATACTAATGTTGGTTGCACCCATAACAGAGCTCATACTTTAGAACAATATTCTCCTGGCTCACAGGCCATTTCTTTCATCATTCTAAAATGCTGCTCTGAGAAACAGGAGCACCAAGGAAGATACAGCTGGGCAGTGGGGCATGGTGCTTACCCTGTTAGCTCTGGAATCAAGTAGATCTGGGATCAAATCCTGGCCCTGTTAGTTTCTATCTATGTGGCTCCTGGGATAATACTTAACCTTTTTAAGCTTCTGTTTTCTCATCTGAAAATGGGGATAATAATAGTATCTACTTCATAACGCTGTTATTGGGATGAAGTGAGAGTGTGCTTAGCAAGCTGCCAAACATATCAAAAACACTGGATAAGGTGTTATAGCAAGAGTTATTCTGAAGAGAACTAAATAGAGCTTAAAGTTCAGTCCTAGACAGAGAGGGAATCCATTATTCTTTTAGAGAAATTGCTAGATATAGCAGAAGCACTGACTCCTCACTTGGAACCGAGGTTCTTTTTAATTTATGTTCATGAGCAGCTGAAAGGGCTTGGTTACTTGGCCACTTTTGTGGCTGGGAATTTTCAAGGTTTATCCAACATGGCACATTCCAAGAGCTCATAATCATCATCATCTACCCAAATGATCTCTTTATAAAGAAAATACCAAAGGAAAAATGGCATTGTTATTGACCAAAAAACCCATCCAAAACCCCCTGAAAAATTAATTGGAAAGCTCAAAAGGAATTTCCCCAAGTAAAATCCTCTTTTGGAAAATCACAACTTGGGAGTGAAATTAGCTTTGCCATGTAGACAACTGCCCCCTTCCGGTCACTGCCAACACTGACACTAACTTACATCACCCCAAGCCCAGCCACATTCCACCCCCCCACCCCCCAAACAAATAACCACTAGAAAAGGGACTACGGCCCACAAAGACATTTCTATGGGAGCTTCGCTGTCAGAACTGCGTTTGGTATGGGACGGGGGAGGGCCATGTTGTGGGATTATTTTGAGAGGCTATTGCCTCAACACAAGCCTCATTTTTACTGAAGTGACTTAAATTCCACCAAGAAAGAAATTCAAGACTTTATCACCTTCCATTATGGTACTAGAACAGCTTCTATTTAGTGAATGTTCACAATTTATAGGCACTCTGGTAGGCATTTGGGTATATCATTTCAATGATTTCTTCACAGAAAACTGTGGGCAATATCATTTCTAGAAAATTGAAGCTTGGGAAGATTAAGTACTTGGCCAAAGTCACACAGTGAATAACTAGCGGAAGCAAAAATCTAAACTCAGTGTCTTCATCTCCAAAGTTTATACTGCTCCTCATCACCTGGCTACACTGTCTCCTCAGATCCGCAGGGCACTTAAGAGTTTCCAAACAATTTTACATGATCTATTTAATTTCCTGCAAAGATATCAGAAAGGAATTAGTCACTACTTAAAAAATGAAAACTTAGGTTTGGAATGGTTAAAAGACTTACGCAAGATTGATCACCTTTTATTTATGGTATACAGTTCAGTATGTGCATTTGGCTCTTTCTACAGTACTTCAGCTGCCTCAGTTAAAAAATGCAACTCTGGTTTTGGGGGAGAAGTTAATTTTGTTTCTAAACTTCCCCTGTTTGATTGCCATCTGTTCCAATACGATCAACAAGCTGAAGTAAAAGTGTGCATGTTGTCCATGTAAGTCTGATGTTCATACTTTACCTGAATTTCAGAACTGTTACGGTAACAACCCACAAAAATTACCATAGCAAAATCAAACCAACCCTACATCTCTAAGTACAACAGACCATGCTGTTTGATTTTCTCTCTGTCAAAGACTCATCTGATTAGTCCGTTAATCACTGACCGAACTTTATAATCTTTATTAGCATTATCACGCTCCAAAGAACGCACACCTGGATCCTCAGGCCACTAATAACGCTTACGGAAGAACCACGGCTCTGTTACTAGGAGTAACTGGTAAGTGAGCAACAAGTCAGAAGAACCCTTCCCCAAGCGATCAGCTGAACCACATCTACACACCAGGGGTGAAGGAGAATGCCTCCTGATACGGAACATCAGCTGAAGTTCCCTCTTCTCAATGATTAAAATGCCAGAAATTGAAAGCAGGAATTGAATGATAATGAAAATAACTGTCATTTATTTGGGACTTGATATTGTTAAGCACAGTGCTCAGCATTTTACACGCATCGTCACTAATTCTCCTATCATTCAACATGGACATTCTTATCTCTGCTGTGCTCAGAGGGGCCACGGAACAGAATAATAGGCATTTAATATTTACTGAGCCCTTGCCATGTGCCAGGCACTGTTCTAAGAGCTTCACATACATTATGTAATGTAATCATGAAATAATCATTTGAGATAGGCCCTAATATCCCTCTTTCATAGGTGAGGAAACCACAGCAAAAAGGAACTTGTTTATAGTCATACAAAGAGTAAGTGGCAAATCAAATTTTTCAGAGTAGAATCACATCTTAGGAGATTAGGTTCACAAGTTGGCACACGAGGCCAAAATCACTAGTAATTATTTGAAAAAACTATCTTTGCAGAGAGCTCATTTACTAATACATCCATTAAAGCTGTGGATGCTTCGGTTGAGAACCGGAAGCGGTGGCTGCCTTGCATTCTAAACTGTGTTGAATGAAAAATACATGGCTTTAAATAATAAAAGCATGCTCAGCTAAGGAAATGTTCAAATGATCAAGTCCATGAGACTGTATTATCGATCAAGGCATGAGCAGGTACTTATTCCTGGAATACACTCTCTCTGAGTGACTGTGGACGGAATCCAGGATTTAAATGGCAATTGAACTCTTGTTAAACTTAAATAACTAAACTTGTATATGTTAAACACACTATAAAAACTAACCAAATAAGGAAACTGAACCTAGGTACTGCATTTTGCCATATAGAATGTGCACCCATGTTTTTGGCCCAAACTTTCAGGAAAAAAATCTCTCATTTTAATTTTTTTATTTATTTGTATTTAGAAACAAAACCAATGATCATATTCCAGGGTTTTATTTTACACATGGATATCATTATTGCTTTCTTGCATTTTTAATAGTTACACTTTTAACACATAAGCATAAATAAAAAAATTAAAAACATTTAAAGAGATATGGAATTAGTACTACCCATGTATAATGTGCACCCTTATTTTTCCCTAAAAAATTTGGGCAAAAAGTGCGCCTTATACACTGCAAAATATGGTATTTCTAACTTGAAAGCCCATCATATTTCCATCATGCTTCATTTAGACTGACACCATAAATATTTATAAATAAACTCCATGAAAATTCTCCCACTCATTCAAATTCCCAAAAGCATGTATATGTACTAATGCATATGAGTATTAAAATCTGCACCTCCCCATGGCAACCCTACTGTGCCAGTGAAAAGAACACTGTACAGAAGGGAGGAGGAAAAGCTAACGGATCTGGATGATGAGTGGCAGGTGGGAGGAGCCTGGTGGAACACCAGAGACCACTGTTTTCAACCTGCTTCCCTATGATACCTTTAAGAGCCCATTCCATTGTCATCAAAGACCAAGGCAACTGCTGTCCCCTCAAAGAAATCACCTTTGTTTATTTTTCTCAACTGATTAGTGTAGAAGCGATGACAAGTCTTGCTATTCAGACAATAGTAGGCGTATGCCTGGCAGATGGCCTGTTAATGAAAACATTGAAAAAATCTGTTTGAAATGAGTATTTCCTTGTTTACATGTGGAATACTATAGTATGGGAGCAGCTGACAGAGCCAAAGGGACACAGTGCCCCGCAAAGGAATCAAAACTTGGCTGGCACAGCAGGGCTCTGCTTTCTGCAGACACAGGTCACGATGCAATGCCACACAGCCCTGCTTCCCAATTCTTACTCCCAATGAACCTGCATTAGAAGAATTCTACTGAATGTCAGTCACTTGGCATATAATGAGCACCAGTGGAAAGCATAAAGTTAAGCAAGGGAACCTGTTTCCCACAAATTTTAAAGCAGCATTACAGGTACCAGTCAAAATATGGTCTTTCTTGGTTGCTAGGGAAAAAATAACTATTTGTGAAACGAAGGGGTTAAAAATGTGTTCAAGGTGTTCAACTTGCCAACACTTCACTGACATTTGCAGATTAAATACGGAAACTTCAAAAGCAGGAAATATAAAGCACTCTAAATATATTTACAGCGACAGTGACATTTTATAGCATTCCTGGAAAGTCAATTTTCAAAATGTCCTTTTATTTTTCAGGAGGCAGTGAGAGGACAAAGGAAACACAACAAACTCCTACATAATTCTAAAGAGTTAGACCCCAGTACCAGAGGTCATAAATTTGATGTCTTGATTCTTTTTCCCCTCCATTTAAAATGCTCCTTTCCTTTGGAAAATACTCTATCTAGTCATGATAATTGCCAGGTTCCTATTGCTGTTTCTTGGATTGGTTTAAGACTGATATTTCTACAACTCGCTCTACCGAATCGAACATCTTTCCTTTTCTTCTTCCTAAGCATCGCCCTGGCTGCCAAGAACAGGGCTATGAGCTTTCCGTGACTCAAGCCCGTGAAGCAGTGCCATCCCCATTTTACAGACGGCAGAAGGAAGCACAAGGGAGCCAAGGTGACACAGCTGAAGAAGATACTCACACCTCAGCTCGCCTCCCTTCAAAGGTCATGCTTTGGCCATCCATCTATTCAAATTTTCAAAACACCCTTGCTACGTTCAAGAAATGACTAAAATTTAAAGCATTACCTGGATGAATGGATTGTATGACTGATGGTCACCACATAGCCAGCTCCTCCAACATCTAAGTAAGGGCCAGTCAGAGAAATCAGCCCTGGGTTAGCTACTGCATGGAGATACCTAATGGAGACCAAAGAAAGTCATGCTGTTTTAGGGTCTGAACTCCATAAATTTTAAAGAAAAGAGAGCTTGTAACTCAAAAAAATATTTATGGGGGACTGAGTGAAGAAAGTGAAAGGATTGAGAAGTACAGATAGGTAGTTAAAAAACAGTCAAGGGGATATAAAGTACAGCACAGGAAATACAGTGCATAATCACGTAATCACTGGTGCCAGGTGGGTACTGGAAATATCGGGGGGGGGCACTTTGTAATGTACGTGATTGTCTAACCACTACGCTGCACACCCAAAACAAACACAACATAATACTGAATGCAAACTGTAAGTGATAAAGTTTTTAAAAAGGTCAAAAATATTTATTATACCTAGTGCTTATTTACAATAAAATTTGAAATGGCTCCTATCTTTAATGTCTGACCATAGCATCAACATAAGAGGTCAGAAAATGTAAAGCTCTTCTTTAAAAAAAGATACTGAACTAAGGACATATCTGAACTTTTAATAGGATCTATTATATAGATGTTTTACAGGCCTAACATAAAAAGAAATTAATGAATGAAATAGAAACAAATACAATTCGGCACATAAAAACGCATCCTGGATTGGTAAGGGGGGAGGAACAGGCAGTAAAATCAATAGCTGACTTATTAGTGACTGAGTTACCAAGCAGCCTAAGACTAGAAATTTTGTTTTTATGCCCAAGTTGCTCCCCTGCTATATCCACCTGACCAGCATTTGTTTTTTGAAAGCCAGAGTACAAAGAAAGCCCAGAAGTAAAAAAACAAAAGTTTTTGAATTTACATGCTTTCATTTTTCATAGGTCATACATGAGCTGTAATTTGATGCCATACATCACGTGCAATGACATTAAGTATACTCCCTGTAGACACGCTGCACATGAAGCAGGAATCAAGCAAATCATCAGGAATTGAAATGGCTGAGCATAAAGCATTTCAGTCTCAAAATTTCAATGAAGAGTTAAAACCCTGTACACAGAGGAACCCACAAAGCTGTTGTTAATACATTTTAAAAAACTATTAAAAAATATGTTTTCAGTGCCATGAAAGTATCTTCTTTAATGTGACTGCCTGAAGTTGCTTTATAGTATTTACTTATCATGTCTCTCCAGGATTTGGGGGGAACCTTTGATAATGCAAGCCCTGACAACTCACCATTGTCTCCTAGTGGGATCAAATGCTTTGTCCATGAGGGAACCAGGATAAATTCTGAGGACGCCATTGGGTGTTGCTATGTAACGGCGGACAATGTACGTGTTCAGGCTACTCATTTCCATTTGTGTCATCCATTCATCTGTGACGTGGCTGGTAGCCATTACTTCATTTCTGACAGAGAACTGGGCAACAAAGGAAGACATAGCAGGGATCCTTTAAGACGCACATGAAAAGAGAGCGGACTGCTGGCAGGGCTTCCCAAAGCTCTCTTGCAGAGAAGCCAAGCCCAATTACTTCTTAAAAATCTTTCCACAGCAGATGGATATAACCAAACTTGGTGAAAACAAAAGCTTACTGAAATACAGTCAGTGGATATGTGAATGTGTGATTTACTCCATTGTTCATCCTACTGAGGCAAGATCCTATAGTGACGCACCTCTCTCTCACACACACACACCATCCCCCCCCCCCCCCCCCCCCCCCCCCCCCCCCCCCCCCCCCCCCCCCCCCCCCCCCCCCCCCCCCCCCCCCCCCCCCGGAGCCCAGCTAACTCTCTGCTCCTTAAACATCATCGTATTTATCTCAATAGACAAGAGGGGCACTTTACTTCTTTCTCCTGGGAAAAATGGGTCTGGGAAAGTTTTACTGATCTCCAAAGCACACCCCCCACCTAGAAAACCCCTAGTGCATCTAAAGGCCCCAGAAAAGTCTTCATCTGGCTCACAGGGCTTCTTAATCCATCAGAGGGGTCATCACCAACCATCCTCCCCAGGGCCACACTCTGTCTTTCTGGCTCTGCCGCCGAAAGGCACAGGTCCAGAGCTGGGCTTCCCACTTTGAAGACTCCCCACCAGCACACCCTCCCAGGCCTGAGGAGGGGCACACCAGAAACGGGCCCCACGCCAGCGCTCACCTTGAGCCCTGGGTTAGCAATGAGGCGGGTGTTGTCACTGAGATAGGCTGTGTAGTGCTCCACCATGCGCTTTGTCTCTGGCTGGCTGAGGTGCTCGTAGGGGGAGGAAAAACTGCCAGCGGACAGCATGACGGTTGGACTTTCTGAAAGAGAGCAGACAAAGCAGGCCTGAGAATGCTGAGACTTCATCTCGGGCCCGAACAGAAGTATCCCTGAGGCTCTGCCAATTCATCAGCCGTGGTGGCGTAGAGTCTCCCATAAGGAAAGCAAAGAACTTGACGCTGAGCTAAAAAGTAAAAATGCCACATTTCTCTCCCTTCAGGGAGCTTCCAGTCATGAGTGAACCAGAAGAGAGACACATACAAATATATACAAGTGCCTGAAATGGACAATGTTCAAGATACCTCAGACCTACACGTGATATACTTATTAGGACCAAGGAGGCAGCATGTGGCGTAGAGGCAGATGGAGTTGAATCTGGGCTCTGCTGTGTCCTGGCTGGAATGTGTCCTACTTCGTCTGCCCTGTTCTCCTGATCTTATACTCGGACAGAAACTGTAGGACAATATTTAACCAGGGAAACCAAACGCATGCTCTCATATGTCAGCACTGGTGGCTTCTATCCTTGATCCCCTTCCTGTCTGTGGCCCCTCTAACTCAGTTTGCCAGCTGTCTAATGACTCTTAGTTATGATTTTTGAACACTAAGTACTTCGACAGTGGAAAAGAGAACGCATATTTGACAGTACTGTGAGTGTACTGTGTTGTTTTGACAACATACACCACAAAGGCCTAGCAGCGTAGCACGGCAGCATGCACTACAAGAGGTGGCATGGTGGCCTGGGAGGGGCATCAGTGACAGCCCAGCCTTGCTGCTTTCTGTGTTACCTTGGGAGCGGTCTGTATTTCCAACAAACCCAATGTCCTCATCTATAATAGGTCAGCTCAGGGGAGGAATGTAACAAACATAAATTCCCTTTTGCTTTTTAAAAAATATTTGCCTATGTCCTAAACTCTTTTGAAGACAGGGACCTGTGGCAGATACAGATATGCCATACAGATACACGGGTGTACTATTCCGGGGTTCCTTTCGCTATTTCTCCACTCCTACCCTGTGTGGCCCCCAGTCCCCGTGTCCCCCGGCCCCCACATCTGAGTGCTTGCCTCTTATTGGGGCACATAGACAACTCTCTCTGATGGACCGTCTTTGGCCTACTAAACCCTCTTCTGCAGGCACTAGCTGAAAGCTGAAAGCGACTATGGAATATGAAAGTCCAGTACCTTTCTTGAGTCTGGGCGAACTCTGCAGTATAATTTATACTCCAAAGCCCCCCTATAGGATTAGGCTGAGGCTGCAACTTTACCTAAAATTAAGCTCTTGCTTGCTTTCTCCTCCTTCCCTATCCTGTTTCCCTTACTTTGTCGCTGCTTTCTTCCGAAAGCCCATCCTTAGTAAATCAACACACAAATCTTCACCGCAGTGTTTGCTGGAGAACCAGTTCCAAGGCAAGGCCTCAAATTGTTTTCACGGGGGCATCCCCAAACTGGCACTGCAGACATGCAACATCTTTTTTAAATTCAAGCTGATATTTATGGTGACCTATTATGAGTAAGACCACCAAGCAGCAGAGAAGTGCAAGACTTTACCTAGAGTGGCGAGCTGCTTAAAGTGCAGGCACGCACTAGGCTGGCCCAGGAGGTCCAGCCGGTGGTATAGCAGCTTGCTGCTCGGGACAGTGTTGAGGTTCTTCAGTTGTCTGACAGGTATTTCTGGTTGTATCACCACAATGCAGAGAATAAAGGAAGTGTCTTGTACCTGGAAAAAAATTAATAAAGAATTTCTAATACAGAAGATGAGGGTTCCTGAGAATAGTGACTTTGCCCTACATTATATTCTGCTGTCTCTGTCTTCTATCCCACATGGAAAAATATTTGATGAGTGAATGAAAGACATGAAGATGGCACGACAGACAATATCTCTGGCAAAGACTTTGTTTTCTATTTTCCTTTCGGATAGAGGAAAATTAACGTGTGTGATAGAAAATCATGACACTAATGAA
The DNA here is from genome assembly GCA_004026765.1 of Micronycteris hirsuta. NCBI lineage: Eukaryota > Metazoa > Chordata > Mammalia > Chiroptera > Phyllostomidae > Micronycteris > Micronycteris hirsuta. Next base: position 8,487 of record PVJI01013897.1, on the reverse strand, counting down.
GGGATGAGAAAATCTAGTCCCTTCGAATAGTGACCCCAGCCCTCTTTTGCTTCTTTAAGCTGGAACATGGCATGAGAATACAGTGGTTATTTCTTATGGGGTTTGAAATGCAATTTAAAATACAGGGCCCAGCAGAAGTAAGGCCTGCTTGAGTGTGGTTGGTAGGGTAGTAAAATGGGTGTAATAATTTATAGTTTTAATTTGAACATTTCACCTAAAATGTCACATGGTGTGCTCAAGTGTGACATTGTGATGTTAGAGTTCATGCTTATGATTTTGTAACAGAAAAAATGGGACATTATTTGTGCCAGGGCCTGTGTATAGTTCGTTTTGCAATGAGGGTTTCAAGAAATGCCTATTTTAATAGCAAATTATGAATCCACATATACAGCCCACACAGAATCTGGTTTATTCATCCTATCTGACTTTCTCTCTTCCTGGTTGGAGATGACCAGGATTTCCAACTCATGACAAGTTCAGATCCTGTGGTTCCCTCACAGAGCCTGCCTGACATGTCACTTCAGACCAGGATAAGCAAAGTACTGGAGCTCAGCCTAAATTGTTCAGCTCATATGTGCAAGTACTTTCAAACTCACTTTGCTCCCAAAAATGAACGCTTGTATAAAATTTAGTAAAGAAGAAATGTCCACCAAAGTATCAAAAACCAAGTTGAGCCACTTAGTTCTAGTTCCTTGACTTAAAAACATAAAAGAGCCAATCTCCTTAAGTCCATTGTGTTCGGAGATGGACAGAATCTATTTAAAAGATAGTTTGTAAATAAATGAAGAGTGATAACCAGCTAAATCAGAATTAAAGCAGCTCAAAGGATTTACTTAATGATCAAGGAGAACATTTTAACTAGGCAGGTTAGAGTTAAGTGTGATTTAGGGTTTATGAGGATGGTGGCAGAATCTTTTCAAACACAGAAGAAATTTGCATCTTTTTGAAATAGCTTTCAAGAACTGCTACTAAGGATATTCAATTAGATTAGCAAATTTAATCCTCTTCCTCCACCCACCAAATTAGAAGAGACAGGGAGTTAGTTGCCAAGTGGCATTTACTGTTTCCTTTCATCCCAACTCACTGAATCATCCTTCCAGTTTCTTTCCTGTGTTGCATGTTCCAAGGAACCAAAAGACAAAACTTTACCAGAATGACCAAAATGTAAGTTTATGATTGTGTCTATTGAGTAAGAGAAAAAATAAAGTTACCTCAAGTCCTAGACCTACTGGGGTTATCACTTAGTAAGGTATGTAAAAGTCTAATCATTAAGTTGTTATATCTGGAAACTAGTTTAATATTGTATGCCAATTGTCATTAAACAATTTCAAACAATTAACAACAAAGTTACTCTAGAACATTTTATAAATATTTATGTTTATATATAGTTCTTAGCTACAAAGGAAAACAGATTTCAGTATAGGTCTCCCTATGAGGTTCTTATCTGAAAAACACAGTCTCTGCATTCCGGGCTGTAACATCTCCAGAAGGGCTCTCTGTGACCGAGGAGTGGACTTTTCCCTGACTGCCCATGGGATTCATATTTTGAAGTGAAGCATGGTTGTGTAATACAGGAACACCGTAATGCCTTCTGAGAGTCCATACTTCCTTCCCTCACAGCATGCAGGCTCCTCAAATGCTCAGAAATGAACTTGGATTACACAGTGATAGAGTCATAATCTCTTCAGGCTCCTAACATAATCCCTCACATTATATTTAAATTAATTCAGTGAAATAATCCATCACTATATGCTACATGTAAAGATGCTAAGCCGTTTAACCAATTATTCTCAGCATAAGCTAAGTCTATTTGGATTATTTAGTAGAGGAATCTATTTTATCCCTAAGAACAACTTGAGTACCTACTACCCTTCCCCTAAAGTAACTCAAGAGAGCTTAAAAATATTTACTCTCAGGTAACCAGGCCAGCCTTTTATTTAAAACTCCAATCTCATTACTTATTACCCTTTCATTTTTCACTGGATAGTGATGTTCTTGACAATTTCAGAACCCTGAGAAAGCTAAGGCTTCTTCCTCAACTGACTACATGATTGTACCCATTTGGTGGAACAGAGCGGCCAGAATTACCAGCATCACTGAACAAACAGACAAACAGATAAAAAAACAAACAAAACCCCTATCTCAACAAGATAATACTTCTTTCCAAAATGTTAACGTTCAGTTTATTTCTATACAAAGAAGGTCTTAAAAATGCCTCCATTCCCTTCTTTCTCTTTTAATGCCAGCACATATTAAGGTAGATCTTTTCCCAGGATGTAACTGGCTTCAATCAGGATAGACTGGAGGTAACAAACCTCCAATTTCAAGTACAAAAGTATTGTTCAATCAAGTATTCTGGTGTTTGGCTCAAACTTTCTGATGTAAGAATTAAGCAATTCACCTTTATTTTAAAAACTGTTTAAATATATAAAAATAAAGGAAGATGGTTCAATAATTCTAAAAAAATCCTGAAAATGAACCAACTCAGAGAATTTCAAAAAGACTCTGATCTTCCTCAAATGTGTATTATCAAACAATAAAATATCAGTAGAATTTAGCTTATACCTGTAAGTTTCTCAAAAGGTTTCATTTATTATTTTGTTTGCTTTTATTTTCATTGTAGCTATTGCTGTTGCCATAAGTTGCTTTAAGAACCAAATAAGAAGGTCAGAGGAGGGAAGAGTCACGTCTAAACCATGTTGGCTACTTCTAACTCTTGCGATCCCCATGCCAGACGTGGGCACTGCATGAAGCTGTTTAATGGTCTGCATCCACCACTCAGCTGGACGCTCTGTGAGGGCCGAGAGAGCATCATTCTTTTTCGCTCCTAATAAATGTGCAATAACTAGTTCTTAAAGGGATGAATACCCAGACCCAATTGGAGTTAACAGGTTGAACACCAGATATGGCCATTCAAGGAAAGCTCAAGTATGATTGCATTTGAACATTAGTGATTAAAATTAGATGATAAGAATGAAAGTCCACTCTTCTTTTGGTCAATTACAGTACCAAGGGCGCCATAACAGTATGTATGGTGTATTTGGAAGAGGGAGTTAAGGACAGAACCAAAAGTAATATGGATGGTGTGTGCCGGGCTCTGTTTCTCTGAGGCCCACTGTCGGAATGAGCCTGGTAGGAAAAGCTGCAGTGCGCACCACAAGTTACGGTTAAACTGCCAACCCACTGCGGTGAATCTGAATTATCTAAATTCTAATGTAAAGGTTTCTTTTCTTGGGAGTATGTTAGCAGAGGGCATTTATGCTTTCATATCTCTTTCTTAAATTCCCCTCTTCCAAAATTTGAGTTTAAAATGCTAAAAACTAACTGGACAATACCTAAATGTGCATGAATAGGGAACTGTTACAGAAATTTGGCCCATCTATGTAATACTACGCAGCCATTAAACATGCGTGCACATGAACATACACACATATACTGATATACATGCCTGTGTGTAGATAAAAAATTTTTTAAAGACTTTGGGAAGGGAGAAAGAGAAGGAGAGAAACATCAATGGGAGAGAGAAATATCGATTGGCTTTCTCTTGTATGAGACCCAACCAGGGACTGAACCTGCAAGCCAGGCATGTACCCTGACTGGGAATCGAACCCACAACCTTTTGCTTTGCAGGACAATGCCCAACCCACTGAGCCACACCAGTCAGGGCTGGATAAAAAGTTTTTGGAAGTTGACCAAGGTAGTTATTTCTGGGGAATAGGAGGTCAAAGCCAGGGTAGAGGGAAGGGCACAGTTTACTGTCTACTTTATATCCTTTTATATGGTTTGACTTACTCATCATGAATAATACCTGGTTTTATAAGTAAAAAAGAGAAGAAGTTCTAAAACATCTGAAGTGTCTCTTCTTTTTCCAACCACTTTAAAACTGATTAGTAAACATTACCTGACCTAACGTCCCCAGAATTCCTGCGTGACGGAGCACACTGCACCCACAGCAGCTCCAGCCAGGGCACCACCCTCCTCACTCACCATCTTCCAGGCATAGCTGACATTGTACGCCTCCTTCCCCGTTTCTCGAAGCTTGTTGATGTGCCAGGACAGGGATGAGTTCACAGGCACTGCGATAATCTGGCTGCCCAGAGGGAGGCTGCGTTGGCAAACAGAACGGAATATTTCAGGTGAAAGATAAAAATTAAGCACTTAATTAAAGGCTGGGAAGAAGCTGACAGTCAATAACCACCTCCAGATTTTCAAAGCAATGAAGCTCATCACTTTTTAAAGAGATAATGCAAGATTTTCAATCTTCTAAAAGCGTTATATCAGCTCTGCACTAAAAACATTCCTTACTCTCCACCCTGGTACCCCCAATTCTAATTCTTTCCAGAAACTACGTTGTCTCAAATCACTCAGTTATTACTTTAAAACCAATGAGCACAAAGACCCATTTCTCTATAGGTTACCATCTGCCAAAGTAATGTATCATGGTTGGAAAAAATCCAATCTGTTTTTTATTTCACGAGAAAATGTTGTATATGATTGTGCTGTCAACTTGGAATGGACACTACCTTGCCAAGCGCTTTTCTGGCGTGCTACAGAGCTGGTCCTCAACTTAACCTTTCATTTTGCCAGCATTTTTCAACTTAGTACAATGGGAGTATTGTTTTTTAAATGAGATAACATGTATCTGATTTTCCAATTAAAGGCAATGTAAACACAGAACTTGACTTACCAGACATTTCTCCCAAATAACAGTTCTGAGAGGCCTTACCTATTACTCAAGGTAAACATGTTTTTGGCTATTAGTCTTAGGAAAAAAATTACTGAGTATACTATTGATAACATTAAAACAATTTATACACTTCTTTTGTATCCTGTAATAAATGCTCACGCTTGACCTCAAAGGATCCTATTCTCGGAGAAGAACAAAATACTACGACCCTCACCTTTCCCTTACCTTAGAATATTTTGCCGAACCAACTCAAATTTGGGGATGTTCTCATAATGAATGATGTCAGTGTGAAGAGGGGGTTCTGACAGTAGATACGGCCTGGTAAGGGACGGGTGCATAAGTGTATACCCTGAAATAAGAAAACAGAAATACAGGCCATGGAAACAATGCCGCAGGAAGAACGGAATGTAATCCAGGGAACCGTGGAATACTCTGGGACGGCTGCCCAGCTCCGCTTCTCAGTGTGTAGCTCACCAGTCCGACAAAAGCCGAACGTGTTTTACGTGTTTTTGCATAAAACCCCTGAAGTGGGGAAAGATGTCTTAAATTATCGAACATCTGTCTAGTCAAGAATATATGGGAGGTACTGGTCACTTGGTCTTTGTTTTATGCAATGTTATAATCCATCATATAAACCTTCATGCCAGTAAAATCCAAAGACAATAATAGAAACCAAAAAAGAAAAAAAAAACCTATCCAAAGTTTCACATTCTATGTGTCATTTAACCCTCAAGTCCAATTTCCTGATGTTACAAATAGCAGTTACCTACCCCTCAACGCAACATAGAAACAAATGTATAATTTTAGACTCATTCTGTCATTTTTATAGTGTTGTACCATAAATAGTAGTCCTAGTCACACTGTGTTTGTAAAAATATTATCATTTTCTACTTGGCTAGGATCAGAATATCTACAGATTATTCTTTTCAGGCTGCTAAAGAAATGACTATTTCCCATGATTAATTCTTAGCAGATTACCTTTGTCATCTATGAGAAAAGTATAGGAAGCCAAAGAGTCTTGGTAATACGTCACATCTTCAAGGATGTAAGCCAGGTTCACGTCCACACCTACAATTCCCAGAAGCAGGTTTCCAAAATAACAGGGTTTACTCACAGTCATTATCAAACCTATGGGTTAAAAAAAGAAAAATCCAAAGACTAGCAGAGAAGGATGAAGACTGGAGCTGCGCATTAGTGAGTCATAAAGGCTGCTACCACCCATCTCAATTTTGCTGGGAAGACGCTTCCGGTGTGATCCAGTAACCAATCACTGCCTTTCCCGACAGCGTGAGAGTACAAGGGAAATAGTCTTTTGGGAGTTCAGATATCTTAGTTAAGCTGAGGCAATGTGTACATTTTCCACTATTTTTCACCTTAAAAGACTTTACATTCCAGATCAGTGCCAATCATCAGCAGCACTTCATACATCACTCTACTTCCTGGGGTGGGGAAAATTCAGCTGAACTTGAAAGACACAAGGAATCTAAGTATCCGGGTTCTACCCAGCGGTGCCCCTTATGTATCATGCATATTTCATTGGACAGAACTTCTCTGAGGCCTGATTTCCATGTGCGTTTGATGGACACAACAGTAACTGCTGTGCTGATTTCCAGGGGCTGTGAGATGAAGAGACATTATGGATAAAAGAAGGCTTACAAGGCACTACGCTTCATTAATGTGCCCTATCCAAAAAACAGGAAGATGGAGAGAAAAAACTTAGGTACAGAATCTTGCTGTCGGACCACTTAGAACTCTGAGTAGCTAAAGGAGACACTACATTTCCAAAGAAACACATTTCTTGTCACTTGGATGAGGAATTTACAAACTTATATAAAGAACTAGATAGTAAGTATTTTAGGCTTTGTGGGTTATACAGTCTCTGTTACATATAGATTTTTGTTTCTTTTTTTTTTTTAAACAAGGATTTAAAAATATAAAAACCGTCTTTGACTCTTAGGCCACACAAACACAACAGGATAGCTAGGGAAAGAGAGAAAAGCAAAGGGGAGGAAAATCTACAGGAGAGAGCGTGACAGCAGGCCAACGCATGGCCCTGGGCATCAGGAGAGCTGTGCCTCCCTCCCGGGTTTACTGCTGTGTTGGGTAAAGCTGTGCCACCTCTTGGCATGAGGCTTTTCCTGTATCAGATGGGGAGCTGAGACAAAACGATCTCTAGGATCCCATACAATTCTACAATCCTATGGCTCTAAATAAAGCTCAAAACAAAAAAGATGAACAGCTTCTCTCCATCTTCCTCTTATATTTCCCTGTGCTTGATGGCACATTCATGCCTTAGCAGCACATCAGAAAGCCGTCCTTCAATAAACATGCGGGAAAGGGCTTTGGATCCTCGTAAGGTTTTCTACAAAGCATGGGCTTCTATACAGAGAATCGTGCATGAGGTCCACTCGGTAATATCAACAAATTATTGCTGAGTTGCTGTGACTGTCAAGGCCAATCGCATGCATCACATGATAGGAGGAAGTGGATACAACACTGCAAAACTTGTGAAAAGTTATGCCCACTTACAAGGTGAGTATGTTTTGAGGACATAATGTATAGCACGTTGATTACTCTTAACAATACTGTACTATGTATTTGTAAGTTGCTGAGAGAGATCTTAAAAGTTTTCATTACAAGAAAAAACTGTTTAACTATGTGAGATGATGGACGTTAACTAAGCCTATGGATCTGTCTTTCTCTTATCAGACTTAAATACTTGTTGTGGGGGGATGTGTGCCTTACCCATCACTGCCTGACATGACGCTTGGCTGGCATGCAGCAATATTGGTTAAATGAATAAAAGGTCACTCACATTTGAGGCTTGACATTTCCCTATAAAAGAAAGTAACCTTGTCTAAAGGTGGGCGTTTTTACTCTATACACTTCCATGGGGCCTGCCAGAAATAGGAAGGATAAAAAAATCAGGGTTCAGCAACTACCATATTTCTTCCTTGTAGGAAAAAACATGTTTACCTAATTCTAAAAACACACCCTCTACAGGCTTGTTACTTTTTATACATGAGTTTCCTCTGAATATCTATATTTGTGAGAATCCCTAGTTAATGGAACATGAAAATCAAATCTCATGTGGTGATTTTGTCTGTCTGGGTAGTAATTAACTGCCTCTTCAATCTTTTCTGTCAAGGAAGAAGAGAGGGAAAAGAAGAAGAAAGATGTGGGGAAAAAGAATAAGCAAGAACATGAGGAGGGAAAGAAAAAGGTGGTACTTTTATTGAGTACATACTCTTGTCCCGGCATTATTCTAGATGCTTTACAAATGTCAGTGCAATTAATCTCTGCAACTGCATTGAGGGAAATATCATCTCTCCCATTTTACAGACCAATAAATTTAGTCTTGCAAAGATTAAACACTTCACCCAACTTGTGACATTAGGGTGATGATGATGATGATAATAGTAATAATAACAAAAACAAAATAACAGGGACTTCCGCCAAGATGGCAGCGTAGGTGGATACACTCGCTGCCCGCACATCCAGAGTCTAAACAACGAATGCAGTAGCGAAAAATTAAACAACCAGAACAGACAGAATCGAACTGAAGGGAAGTCCGACACCCAGGAAGAAGGAGAAGACGAACATCCAGGCCAGTAAGTGGGGCAGTACCGGGTGGAGGAACGGAGTGAGAGGCAGCTCTCACGGAGGGACTCACACCGCCAGTGCCTGAACAGGGTGTGGCCCTGAACAGGGCATGGCCCCGAACAACAGGTGAATCCCACAAGCCGGCGACGCTGCCGGAGAGAGGCCAGGGCTGAGCCAGCAGAACCCAGTCTGGCAGA
>PVJI01013896.1:0-46131 GCA_004026765.1 Micronycteris hirsuta | reverse complement strand
CATTGTTTGTGAGACTCTTCTTGCTAGCCTCTGTTTCTTAAATTAATCTGTCGAGTTCTCTGGAGTATCAAAGTTAATTTTGTTTCACTGTCTCTATTTTTTGGACTGACCCCTGTCTGGGGCTGACTCTGGTCCTCTCACAGCTCCAGGTTTTAATGTCTCACCGTATGAATGTTCAAATTCCCCTGTAATCTTGGGCTTCAATCATCTATGTGTTGGAATACTGCTGGGTTTTCTCCCCGTTCCTCAGAAAATCAACCAGTGGGTAGGAGGACGTAAACTCTGTTCCTCCTAACTCGCCGCCATCTTCTGACCCCCCCCCATGAACACTTTCATTCATGTGTAAACACATTAGGAAATGAATGAATAATGAATGATAATCAACATGCATACAAGCGCATATAATTCTAGGAGCTTTGTCTTAAAGATTTACAACTAGTAAAGTTGAACTTTTGCATCTGGTTGAATACTAGATATTCTGGAATAATTGTTCAATTTACAGTCTGTGTCCAAAGCAACTTAAATGTGTTAGAGTCTTAAATTTTGTTAAGGAGTTTAAGATCCACTATGCATCCAAATTCTATTTATTTTTATTTTTTACCTTTTTTACTGCCCAAGTTCATGAACAATATCTCCATTCTTCTCCTTTATCGGATAAAATGGATAGGTTTTTGGAATGAGAAGTGTTTATTCCAATAAATGGGTACTTCTTCCTTCACCAAAAGTTTCCACTTGGAATAATGAAAAAAAAAATCTGGAGAAGCTACAGCTAAAATAAATTTCTGAGTACTTTTTACTCATTCTCCAGTAGTCAGGTAAAAATATCTACCCTAAAATATTAGCTAATAACAAAAGAACTTTCTAACAAGGGTAAGACACTTTAAAATGTTTCTAAATAATGTCTCCACCGGTGTCACTATGTTACATTTAATACCTGCTATGATCGGCACCTGCCCAGGTGAATGCTTATATTCCATACAGGCTTACAAACCTTTGCAGAGATGTATCCTGGGAAAACTATAATGTCAGACGTAGAGAGACTATTTCTCTATTTTGAATTTAAACTGTTGTAGATGTACATTAATGACTTGCTTACTTTCACCTAAATCTGTCTGAAACAACTTCCAGTGCCCATGTGCTCTATAAAGTCAGACAGAATTTTAATGAGATGACAAAATTAACATTTGTCATTCATTTTGTTACACATTGACCACATCTTTATTTCTCCTCTTTTATATACCACATATTACAACTATACTTTGCATTTCAGTAGCAAATACACGTAAATTTAACAAGAAAAATGTAGATTATTTGCATATATAAAATTTTTACTTTATATTGCAAAAACCCTACATAGGCCAGTGTGTTAGTGGGCTCGGGCTGCCATAACAAAATAACCACAGACTGAGTGGCTTAAACAACATAGATTTATGTCTCACAGTTCTGGAGGGTAGAAGGCCGAGTCAAGCTGTCAGCAGGGTTGGTTTCTTTTTAAGGCTCCAAAAGAAAGATCTGCTGAAGGACTCTTTCTTTGGCTAGTAGATGGCATTCTTCTCCCTGTCTCTCGACATCATCTTCTTTCTATGTGTGTCTCTGTGTCTGAATTTCCCCCTTTTTATAAGGATACCAGTCACGTTGGACTAGGCCTCATTTTACTTGATTATCTCTATAAAGACCCTATCTCCAAATACGGTCATATCTGTGGTACTGAGTGTTAAGTCTTCAACACTGGAATTTTAGGGGGCTCGTTTCAACCTATAACAGCCAGACTTGAAAACAGAACAAATCTATGCAGGTATATGTATAGGTATAAACATGTGAATGTGAGCATCTACCTGCATGTGTGTGCCAATATGTGTGTGTTTATATACATGTGTATACAAACATATATATGTAATTTATTAATTTATTTTTCATTATGTTGTTTCTGGGAAAATCTATAAGAAATAAATGAAAATTTCAGACTATTAAGGTCTGAATTTGCCTACTGCTTTAAAATTGAGAAAGCTACTGTATCTTTGACACTTTATCACATTCCACTTGTATATTTTTTAAAACATGGATTTTCCTATGCTCTAGTGTAGAAAATCTAAGAATCAGCTCTTTCAAATTAATCCACTGATCGATTGCCATGTGAAGAAAGCCCTGACACCAACAACTGGGAAATAATAAGTGATCTGCCTCCCTTGGGCAGGTCACTGCTCAATGAGAGTGTTCAAAATGGGTGGAATCCATAGAAATAAACACTTTGGTCATTTCTACAGAACCTGATGGTAAACTGTATATTACAGGAAAGTCAGCACCAAAGACAAGTTTGAAAAACATCTGTGATCACAGTTTCCATATTTAGAGTAGAAATACAACTGTTTTCACAGCAGTTGTAACTACTGTATTTTGCTGTGTATAATGTGCACTTGTTTGCCCAAATTTTGGGGAGAAAAATAAGGATGCACATAATACACGGCTATAATGATTACATACCACAGGTGTAATAATGGGTATGCTAATCCCATGTATTACGTGCACAAAAACGTGGGTGTGCATTATACACGGCCAAGTATGGTGATCATTGATAACACTGAATCACACTCCAAATACTATCACTCCGTAGTGAAATGTCACAAAGTTTACTCATGTTTGTGGTTTATTAAACAATGTATTTCTTTTTATAGTTTTATTGAGGTAAAATCTATAGACTCTAAAAGTCACCCATTTATAATCTATGTACCATGCACACATTTACTTTGCCAACATTATAGCAGTTATGCTATTTTATAAAATAATTTCAGTGGATATTTAGACAGTTAGCTAATGTTTAAACACAATGCCTCTCTTTTCCTCTTTAGTGGTTGAACTTTATCAACAAGTGGGTCTTTTTTGTCCCACTTTAATGGGGGGAGAGTACACAATTTTTATATATTTTAAGAAAAGTATTCTCCCTACTAGGTGGATAACAGATGGTAGGAAAGTAATAGGGACATTAGACAGACCACTCAGGAAGCTATCATAGTTGTCCAACAAGAGAGGGTACAACAGTGATTTTGACAAGATTTGGACTAGATGGAGAAGAAAGTTGGTTTCAGGATATGCTTTACAGCTAAACTCAAAAGTGGATGAAAGGATTAGGAAATTGGGTAAGTAAGCAAAGGACAAAAGGAGAAATCAAGATTATCTCCCGGGTTTCTTTGGAGCATCCGAATGGATGGTGTTACCCTATTAATAGTATAGAAAACCCCTTTTTAATTCAGGTTTGTGAAACTTATTAGGCATTCCCGTGAAGATAGTTGAAAATAAACAATGTTGATCAGGATAGAATTCGAGGAGCTATAATTCTGGGCATCAACAACAGGCTGATACTATTTAAAGCCATGGACCTGGTGAGATTTTCTTGATAAAAGTGTAGATAAAGAAGAGAGAAGGATCCAGAATCTAGGTATATTTCACGTAAGCAAACTAGGCATGTTTTTAATGGGCCTTTAAAACACTGATATTTCTTAGAGAATTAAATATTGTTTTTCTAAAGATGTAATCTTTATATCACTTCTCATGAGTACATCTAGATTAAAAGAGGGTCATTTTTACTTCAGACTTATTTTAGAACGACAGCAAGTTCTTTTATATTCTCTCATTTATTTTCTATTCTCTTAAATGCACAACCATAACTTTGCATTTCCCCTTTCCTTTTCATACATGGATATTATACCCAGGATCTCAAATGGAGGAAATTGACAAGTTCATATACTCTTGATTTCAGGCAGCATGTAAACCAGTAAATTGTATAAAATAAAGTGAGAGTTGTAGGGACTTTGTATTTTTCTTTTAAACTAACGTGATGTTGAGAAAAAAAAATTCATTAGAGGCCGTATCTGAATACGTAAAAACATTATGTGTTTAAAAATACACCAAAGCTGCCTTGGCTGGTGTGGCTCAGTGGATTGAGTGCCAGCCTGCAAACCAAACGGTTGTCGGTTTGATTCCCAGTCAGGGCACATGCCTGGGTTGCAGGCCAAGTTCCTAGTAGTGAATGTGTGAGAGGCAAGCACACATGGATGTTTCTCTCCCTCTCTTTCTCCCTCCTTTCCCCTCTGCCTAAAAATAAATAAATAAAATCTTTAAAAAAATAAAAATGCATCAAAGCCCATGTAGACAGAAAATAAAGGAGAGTGTTTGTACCATTTGAATGATGGGGCTGATGTTTAGCACTCTATTGGATATGTTCTACTCATCCCAAAATTGAAAGTGGCCTTAATCTAAATAGTGCCAACCACTTCAGTTGAAAATTATAAAATTACTATATTATAAGTGCTATTTTGATACTCTAATAATTAATCCTGAAAACTGAATTCAGAATAATAACTGCATAAAAGCAACTTCACATTCACCCCTAATCTATGAGAGTGAAAAAACGACAGTGCTCATAGACAGATGTCATTCTTGACAAGAACGACATAAATTGGCTCATTGCTCTACTGTGCTACATTCATGTTTTGTGAATCAAACACACAAATTGGGGTGGATTTATGCTTGGTACAATGATTTGATCATTCGCACATTCTCCCTCTCTCAAGTTTATTTATTTGAGGGTATATAACTTTGTGGTTTTTATCTCTGCCAAAGAGTCATCTGATCTGATGTATCAGACTTCATATTTCACAATTGTAGCAAAAAAAAAATATTTCATGGAGATACAGAAAATTTGAAACAAAGGTTTTTGTTTTCAGAAAGACACCTACAACAGGATTAAAGTTTTTCTTCCTAGATTCAATCTAGATGCAGTAGGCATCGTGAAGCTGTAGGCATACCACATTTACAATAAAATAATTGTTGATGTAGTGATGAGCTATGATGTATGGAGGGTTGTTTGGGAAGCAAATGAGACTTTATTTTTACTAGTAAAATATAGCATCTGAGAGTAAATTTTCTTATTTCCTCCAGGTGGGTAATAGTAGTGAAACTGAAAATGTTGGCAATGCTCTTAGCTTATAGTAAGCTTAGTTCCCAGGCACCTCTTCACAAATTCTGAAGAGACAACTTACTACAAATTCAAGTAAAGCCTGTCTTTGTCATCTATGACAGACATAAATAAACTTACAGGTTGTAATAATAGTGCCATGTTCCCTAAAACACTCACCAATAGTTCGGTTTCCCAGACCCCACTTCAAATTTTGAAAACATATGTGCATTCTATAGCATGACATATTCTAAGATCAGCGCATGGTCACATTTTTCTGCCACATGGGTGTGAAAACAATGAAACATGAGCACAGATCTACAACAGGAAGCCAGGTTAGGAGAAATGGAGGAGTAAGGTACACATAATCAATTCCTATTTAAATCTTCTCAATATGAACTCACCATGTACCTTTATTTAAAACATGAATTAATACTGAGACTTCATAGCCCTTCGTACCCATGCATTTAAAGTAGGGTGAAGAAATGTCCCCATGTGGCTGGGATAGTCCTGGTTTATGGCTATTGTCCAGACATAATGATCACTAGCACCTTCTTTCATTCTCAGAAGTGTTCCTATTTGGAGAATAAATTTTGTTGTCACCCTATTTATGGGGAAGGCCATGGTAGAGGTGTTCTGCAAGGAGCAGAATTGCAAAATATCAAGGCAAATATTGAGATTGGGTTCTAGTGTTATTTTTGCATAGTTAATTAAGTTGTACTTTACTGAGAAGTGGAATTAGGCTTAATTTTCCCCCCGATAAGTCAACATGCTTTGTGGCAAATGAAACAGGTTAGGAAGGAATTCATCAGACGTGGAGTTCAGCCTTCAGGGAGCCTGGTGCTAAAGAAAAGAGTAGTGATAATGGGGGAAGTAGCAAAGTCAGGACAGACTTCTGAAATCATGGTGTGGTAGCTTAAGGGACAGATAATGAGATGACTCTTTTTTTTACTTGGGTATAATGTTTGTTTTTTTTTACCATTATTTTTTAATTCTCATCCAAAGGTGTGTTTATTGACTTCAGAGAAAGAGAGAGAGACATCCATGTGAGCAAGAAACACCTATCAATTGCCTAAAGTACATGCCCCTTCTGGGGTATCAAATCTGCAACTTAGGTATGTGCCTTGACCAAGAATTGGACCTACAACCTTTTGGTGTTTGGGGCAACTCTCCAACCATCTGAGCCTCCCAGCCAGGGCCATGTAGTGTTTTTAATGAGGCTAAAAATGGTCTCAGAAATTGTAAGATAGGTGCCAGGAAATAAAGCTATAGTGAGAGTATGTGCAATACAAGCTGAAAGACAATTAGAAAGAATCTCTGGAATCATCATGATCTAAAAATATTGGCTTAGAAATTTAATATCTATGACCAGCACCAGTCAGAATTGAACTCTAAGAATGGCAGACACAGTGGTGGAGAGTATTTTGTAAGTTTGTAATACCCCGCCCAAAACAAACTATGCTTATCTTAAGAGAGAGCATTTACTTTTTAAAATATATTTGATTTTATATTTTGTCATTAAAAATTACATTCTCAGTAATAATTGCCTTAGAAAATCTCTGATTGTTTTTAGCTTAATTAGGGAAAAAGGATGGACCACATGTTCATTGTGTCCATAAGTCTGGGCTGTGTTAGGTTGCTATGGAATGTTGAAAAGTAGCTGACTCTAATCTTGAACAAACAAATATGCATCCAAGTCAAGTGAGAAGTGACATGCATGATAAAAAGCAGAGGAGGCCACCCAAGATTTAATTAACATTTAAATCTTATTACGTAAAATTCTGACCCTCCTGAAACAAGCAAGAAAGCAAACCAAAGGCCGTTTTCTCTTTATGAAAAGACCTAAATGCTGTCATCAAAACAGATAAGGACAATCATTGAATTGAACTAATTTGGAAAATTAGGAAGTGCCCATTAAGTGGACGCAGATAGAGGGCACTGGCTGTAAAAGACTTTTGTCATCTTTAGGTCTTTTCTAATTTGATTTATGTACATAAATCATCATGTTTACAGATTAAGCATTCCAAGTGGAAAGCTTTACATAGATTGGGAGTACATTTTGTGGCTTACTTTTTGTTTTTATGTTCTATATCAGTTAATACCAATAAAGTATAATAAAATGACAGGTCTGGGGAGGATGTTTGATAATGTAACTGTTACAAGTAAAGCCCTGTTAATGAAAAAACATTCCTATGTAGAAAGAAAAATTATATAAAAGAAAATTTCTTCCAGAAACACTGACTGAACTAAGATATGGTAGACTACAGAGTAAAACAGAATCAGACTATTGAAGTGAACTAGAAGCAAAAGGGTGAACAATATTTGGGTCATTCCAACAAGTAAACATTTTTGTTTTCATTCTAAAAATCAAGGGTGTGACTCCTATTATATGAGTAGTATATTATTTTAATTATCTCTTAATTAGAGATAAAATGTATGCCTTAACTACTCTTCATGCATTTTTTCTCATTTTTAAAATGTAGTTATTTCAAATTGATTCATACTAAAAGGAATTATTTTGTAGGATTTTTCTTCATGAGTGCTGCTATTTTAAATGTAGTCTTTTTTATTTTTAGATACCACATGTTACTCATGTACCCAGAGGCTCTGTGGTTGGCATTGTCTTATTGACTATTTGCTGCTCTTTCTAGCAAAAGAGCACTGCCTCTGGCTTTCTCTTCTGTGAATTCAAAAGACCCAACATTGAAGTTGGTATTTATTCAGCATTTGGTGACATTATAAAATATATCTGGTTATTGGATTTTGTTAATATTTAATCTCCAAGGAAAGCATGAGAACTAAAATGTCAATCTGTAAGGTATTTTGAAAGAATTGTTAGTTGTTCCTTTTAAGGTTCATCGTGATACAAAAGACAGTAATCCTTGGAGAATCTATTTTCCTTCTACAATAAAAGGAACAACAACGATGATAAACATTTCTTTAATTCATGTTGAAACTGTCTACAAAGAATTGCCATGTGAAGAAGACAAATGCTAACTACTCAATATGGAGAAAGCTAATTATAAATTCATGGGCATCCTAATCAATTATCCATGTAGATGAGGTAATTTAAGCACTGATAAATCCTAAGTATTTTAAAGTTAAAAATTTTTTTAAATTAATTTTAGAGAAAGCCAGGAAAGGACAGGGAGAAGGTTGTGAAGGGAGAGAGAGATAGAGAGAGTATGTATTCATTAGTTGATTCTTGTATAAGGTGGTGGGGGGGGGCAAAACCCGAATTATCTTCCAAGGGCAGGCCCCTTACAGTACAAGCTTCAACCACTAGTGAGTGTTCTAGGAACCCATCTGTACCAGTGTACCAGCTGGCATTTTTGGCCTCTTTCAACATGTTTGCCCATTTCATGATGGGGGGATTTACAAGTGCACCTCCCCACACTGTGCTGAGTGTTCAGAAGTTTTTGACCAAAAACAACATGATCCCTGTGCCCCACCTTCCCGATTCACCTGAACTCACCCTTAGAAACACCCTCCCCAGATGAAAAAAGTCCTCAAATGGAAACATTTTGCCAATGCAGAGACGTAAAAGAAAAGAACAGCAGAAGCACCAAGAAGCAATAAAATTGATTAGTTCAAAAACTGGTATTTTTAAAGATTTTATGTATTTATTTATAGAGAGAGGGGAAGGAGAAAGAGAGGGAGAGAAACATCAATGTGTGGTTGCCTCTCATGCACCCCCTACAGGGGACCTGGCCCACAGGCCAGGCATGTGCCCTGACTGAAAATTGAACTGGCAACCCTTTGGTTTGCAGGCCTCTGCTCAATCCACTGAGCTACACCAACTAAGACTCAAAAACTATTTTGAGCAGTGGAAAAGTGTCTTGATAGATGTATTGCATCAAATGGAGAGTACTTTAAAGGAAAGTGACTGAAGTTTAAGCATGTAAAACACACAACTTTTTATAAATAAATTCCAGTTTTGGGGGGAGTCCCCCCTTGTGTGTGACCTGACCTGGGATTGAACCTGCAACCTTGGCTTATCAGGATGATGTTCTAACCAACTAAGCTACCTGGTTGGGGCCTAATTGTTATTTTTTAACTTCACTGTTAACACTTTCTTCTCCATGTCTACCTTGGTTGTTGCCATATCACTATCTTCAGCTTTGATTGCTCTGTCACTCATAACACCACAGAGAACTGGACCAATTCCCTCAATAGTACTCTTTATGGTGGTTTCTAATTTTTCCTTTGATTTTTTATTTAGGTTCTGCCACCCATGGGATACTACATTTTTCTGCCTTCTATGTAACAGGATGTTTCAGACTTTCTGTATTGCTAATTAATCTTACTTCGTATCATGGAAGACTAGAGTTTGCACTGGTATGCAGGTTTAGAGATAATTTCTCTGCTCTTTAAAAGAATTTGGCCTTTTATTAAATGCAATGATAGCATTTAATTAATTTGTTCATTATTTATTTTCATCCCTTAATTACTTAGTCTATATCAATGTTTTGCTGAAGTTTAAGATGCCAGAAGATAAAGACTATTTTGGTTTAACTGACTTTCTAAAATGATTGATATGGTGATGCCATATCGTGCTAGTTGTTTCATAAAGACATTTCCAGGTTACGTGTACTTAATACGGATATTGGTTAGATGCTTTCAAATAGCAGGCAAACACTATTTTATATGCAAATATTGAGAGATTGGAAAAACACCAATATTCAACCTCAGAGTCCATCAAGATTTTTAACTGTAAGACATCCTCAGACTTCTGGGTTAAGGTGCTATCTTGACAGTCAGAAAGGTTATGTGGTAACATGAAAAATATTCATGAGATAGTAAAAGCAGCCACTTTTTATTGAGTACCTACTACGCAACAGTTTTAGTGTTACAAAAATGCCTCAAGGGACATACTTTTGCCCTTCTCATATTACAGATGAGGAGATACAGGCATGCAGTTCAGGGAACGCTCCTCTGTTATGTAACAGACACATGGTATCGCATGTCGAAACGAGGGCCCTTTGAGTTTTCAAGTTCATGAAGTTTTACTTCACTAACCAATATTAACACCACTTAAATTAAATGGCAAAATGTAAAATGCTTCTTGCAAATCTACATAGTTTAGAAAATAGTGCAAAAATTGGAAAGTAAAGATTTGATGTGCTAGTGAGTAAATTTAAGAAGCATTTTCTTTCTTTTCTTTATTGCTTTTGAGGTAGATAACAATGGAGGGAAAAAGTGGAAGAGGACTGGGACAAGTTCAGTGTGGAGGCACTCATTCTTTTTAAACAAAAGGACCAGGATTAATCAGATGAACTTTGTATCATTTAATTTTTCTTAGGAGGGCATTTAACAACCTGCTCAGGATTAAGCAGGCACGGTTGTTAAAGGAAGCAAACTTCTTGATGACAATCTAAAAAAAAGGGACTGATAGGAAATGAGATGACCCTCAAAAGACTGGTATTATTATGTTTTTAATAATGAAGGCATTGGCATAGCAATTGTTAGAATTTTATCTGTTCTATCATGAAATAAAGATCTAGATAGCATGCAGTAATTAAAGATTGACTTTGATTTAGATAATCCATTTTAATTGCATTTTTAATTGCAGTGAAAATTTCATGAAGTACCATCTGAAAATGCTGATGTAGAAAGATTAACTAATCAAGATCATGCCATTATATTTGAATTATTAGAAAGGTACCATGAGAAGTAGATGTAAAATACATCTCTCAACTAACACGTAAATCCCTGTAATCTCATCTCACTTTCTGGGAACAATGTATAACAAATTGGCAGCAAGATTCTAATTGATGAAGAAACAGCTTTTTAACGATCCTTGAATAACCATAGAAAATTTTAATTACTGGGAATTTTGACAAAAACTACCTTAAGGGGACAAAATCGTTTGCACTAGTTTTCTTGAACAACTCAGAGGTCCACTGGACACTTCCTGACCAATTTGTACTCTGTTCAGTTTTGTTGAACAGATTAGGCAACTGACTTACTACTGTACTTGTTACTGTACCTGCCATTGGGATAGTAGACAATGCTAATTTCAATTACTTCACCTATCACCATACTAAATAGAATGAAACTTTCTTCAAAATATGCTGGTTAAGATTATCTTTTAGCTTAAATTGTCAGCTCAGCAGTGACATTTTTTCATCTGCTCCTCAATTTGATAAAACACTGGCCATTAAAGAGGCTCTATTGGGTGTGGTTTTCGGAGGGTGTGAGGGGGAACGTGGCTGTTTATGAGCCCAAAGTAGCCCTTTGTGGAGTTGTGTTCTAGGGGGCAGAGGGAAATAATTTCTAGTGTGATAATAAATCTTAAAACTTTCAGAAATAGTTCTATAACTTTAGGATTCAGTATGTGTTTGGGATTAAGAAATGCTACTTACGTTATTGTAGGAAACACATTGAAGCTCAAAAAGAAAGAGTATAAGCAAGACATGTTACATTTTTAGATTAAGTATATATCACTCATAAACATTGCAATATAGCAAAGATATACGATTTTGATGGAAGATGATGATGTTGGAACAAGCATTCACTTTCTCCTTCACAAAAATAGAAATGAGAAATTAAAAAAAAGCAGGTAAAACCTTTTATCAATGTTGAAACTATGTGAGGCATTCACATACCACAGATGTTTAAGCAATATCCCTTAGAATTTGTATAAAGTGAGATTGCTTTCTTCTTTATTTCAATAAGTATTTATTGAGTATTATTGTGTGCATGTAGAATGAATTTATCCACATGTCAGAGATTTTTAAGGAACATCTGCTATACGCTGTATAGATTAAGTCATATTACTTCAATAAATATTTATTGAGCATTTATTAAGTGCAGCAGAAATTTAGCACCTTCACAAAGTGGTTATTGTCAGGGGAAACAAATGGAGGTATCTTTGTAGACCCTGCTAATTTATTATGGAAGAATGAAGGTTGCTCTTGGTTTGGGCCCAGAAAAGAAAGGGATACTTCTACTCAAATCTTGTTTTCCAGCCACAGATGGCATTGTTCAGATTGTTTTGTCCAGCTGGAAGTTTAAGAAAGCCAGACCAAAACAAAATCCTGCTAACACAGGGCCTTTTACTGCTCCTGAGAAGGGGGATCACCATGATGTGGGGGGCACTTTTCTGGGCTTGGATATTGAAGAAGCTTCCCATTTGCATAGCGGGACTGGGAAATCCTAGCACTCGTCAGGAAGCAGCTCTGGGAAGGCAGACACACATGCACACATGCACATACATTTGCAGACACATGCACACAATGTACATGTGTAGGGCTTCCTCTGCATTTTATGAAAACAGTGTCTGAACATGCGTGATTTTCTGAATCTTGGTTTTTCTCACTAAGATATTTTACAAATCCTTCTAACTTAACTTACATAGTTGTGATTTATTTTACTTTAATGACAGCATATTTCAATGTATATTTATTATAGTTTATTCCTCTTGATGGGTTATTTCCTTTTTTTGTTTACTATTATTATTTTGCTTGTTTGCCATTACTATGCAGGTGCAATAAGCATCCTTGTACATATATAATTAAATGCTTATATTTTTTTATGGGAGAAATTTCACAAGGGAGATTTCTAGGTTAAGTGTTGTACTGATTTCCTAGGGCGGCTGTAACAAAGCACCAGAGATAAGGAACTTGTCTTTCACAGTTCTGGAGGTTAAAGTCCGAAATCAAGGAGTCATCATGGCCATATTTCCTCTGAGCCTCCGGGTAGAATCCTTTCCTGCCTCTTCCTACCTGCTGGTGATGGCTGTCAGACTTTGGTGTTCCTTGGACTTCAGTTGTAGTTCTTCAATCTCTGCCTCCATCCTCACATTGCCTTCTCCTTTGTGTATCTGTCTCTGTGTCTCTTCTCCTCTCTTATGAAGACATCAGTCATATTGGATCAAAAAAGGTCCATCCTACTCTAACATGATTTGCATCTTAATTACATCTAATTTGTATCTTAATTATATCTATAAAGACCCTATTTCCCAATAAGGTCCAATTCACAGGTACTGGGAGTTAGGATGTCAATATATCTTTTGGCAGGACACAATGGAACCTCAGCAAATACATATGTTAATTGAGAAAAATTTAATAGATCTTGCCAGATTTTCTTCTAAATGACACAACTGCTAGCAAATACACTATTATGTATAAGTGTGCCATTTTTATCTATATGCTTTTCAGTGTTATCTATTTTTTCTAAATAATTTGCTATATAATATTAGTTACATTAATTTCAATTTATCTGATTAAAATTGTGAGCTTGAGCTTCTTTTCCTATTCTTTTACATATAGATTTGCTTTCATAAACTTATGTTCATATCTTCATTGAATTCTCTTTTTAGGTCAATTTATATGTGCTCTTTATAATGCATGTTGTAACTCTTCATAATCTTTGTCCACAAATCTTATTTCCATAACTATATTTCAACTGATTTGTTATGGAATCTTTTGCAATACAAACAAATATTCTTAATTTTTACATAGTCAAATATAATCTTATTAACCAATGTTAGCCCAATTAACTTAATAAAGAAAAGGAAAATATATGTCTGATAAGTGAGCATATGCTTAATATATAAAGAGGTATTATAAATCAGTATGAAAAAGACACCCCAATGAAATGTATTTTCTCACAATTCTAGAGGCTAAGAAATCCAAGATTAAGGTGCCAGCTGAATTGGTTCCTGGAGAGAAATCTCCTGCCTTCTAGCTGTGTCCTCACATGGCAGACAGAGAAAGAGAGATTTCTCTCTTTTCTTATCAGGTCACAGTCCTATTGGATTAAGGTGCTAACTTTATGACCTCATTCAATCTTAATTACTTCCTAAAAAGACTCTATCTTCAGAAACAGTTACATCGGGGTATAGGGCTTTAACATATGAATTTGGAAGGACAATTCAGTCCATAGCACCGTCTTTCTCAAGTTTAAATACAAACAAAAGCAAACTAAAGTATTATGTAGATGTCTTTACACATTTAGAAAGACCACAAAGGAAACGATACAACAAGGAGCAAAGAAATGTAAAATTTCTTCGTGACACGGGGAGGGGGCCAGGGGCTGGGATATATTTGGAATAATATGTATGGAAAATTGTTACTGCAACGCACACCAATTGAGCACTTCAGTTTTCTCTGAGTGGTGAAATTACGAGAGACGTTTTTTTCTAATTTTGATTTTTCTATTGTCCCTGAAATATATGTCTGTGTTAAACAGCTATTTAAACAAAATAAAGCAAAATGAGTTCCCATCCAAAGACTAGGCAGCAGGCAGAAGCGCCACGCCAGCGCCACCCTTCTCGAGGCAGAGCCACTCTGGCGTGCCAGCAGAGCGAAGGTGGACTCCCGGGCAGCAGCGCTCGGGGCTGTTGGGGGTGGGGACTGCGGGCTTCTTTGCCAAGGCTCTTTCAAAGCATTTAGGTAAAAATAAATTTTATTGCTAAATTGCTCAGTTATTAGATGGGAAATTGAAGGAGTTATGGCTGCAGGTATTTCTTCATTTCGAGGCGTGACCATTTCTTGAGTACCTGTCAGATTAAAAGAACTAGCTTCCTAGGCCGGGTTTTATTTACTGTCATTATTAATGATCCAAAGGATGAAGTAAACACAGAGCCAGTTAAGCCTGGAGGGATTGCTAACACCTGGGAAAACAAAAGAACCCAGAAATTTCAGTACTGTTGCCCTACTTCTGAGTAACAGCTCAATTCAAAATCAGCCACTAAAACCCTAGTACTCTCAACTTTATCACCTTTTTTTAGGGCATTCAACACTGTTAACCAATGTTATTTTGCTTCTAAAAATTAGCAAAAATGTCTCTTTATTTAACTTTCTTCTGAGAAAAGTGTGCCAGAGTATCTTACAAATATATATTGAGGGTGATGCTATATACTTTGAGGGTGATGATGCTTTAGTAGTAGAAGTTTTCCACTTGAATGAAACGCATTCTATGTAATTACACTGCCTGGAGGCTGCCTCTAACTTTGGAGTCCCAGTAAGGAAGAAGGAACCTCAGGGACAAAAACATAAGCCAGTTTATGGAAGGACTTGTGGGTTTTCAGTAGACAGACTTTTATCCCCGTGGAGGATGAAGAAAGCCTTCTACAGAGCTTTCCAACAATGAGGAACCACAGAGGCCAAGGCTGCGATTAGAGATGGTGTGAAAAATGGTAGGTGTGTATTATATGTTTGTAGCTAGTGCTCATACGATTTAGAGCCTAGGGACAGTGCAGTCTGTCAGAACCAGAAAGAACATATTGCAGAGGATAAGGAAAAACCAAGTATGTGCTACTGCAGACTAGATTCTGAACACAAGAGACCAGTACTTTGAAACGTGGAGCCTGGCTGGTGTAGCTCAGTGGATTGAGCATGGGCTGTGAACCAAAGAGTCGCAGGTTCAATTCCCATTCGGGGCACATGCCTGGGTTGTAGGCCAGGCCCCCAGTGGGGGCCATGTGAGAGGCAACCACACATTGATGTTTCTCTCCCTCTCTTTCTCCTTCCCTTCCCCTCTCTTTGAAAATAAATACATAAAATCTTAAAAAAGAAAGAAATGTGGAAGTGGACATGATCTTGAGAATATCTCTGTGGTAACTGGAGTAAAAACAAAAATTAAGACAAACATATAAGAGCCTTGTGACTGCACAGAGAACACAGTTTTTCAGAGTACATGTACAGAAGACGTAACAAAGACACATGCCCTTTGACACAAAGGCATCACCCCACCAGAAATGAATCAGAAAGGACAATGCCCAGAATGAACTGAAACTCCAACATGTGAAAATGTCAACCCAAAAGACTTATTTCAAAACATTTAGGTTGAGGAAAGAGTCATAACAGGTTTGTGAATGTATAACCATTCAACTTCCATTTTTATTCTTTTATTCATCAGAAGACTGGTATTTAATCTGAAGCAGTAGCACAACTTTAGCGAGGAACACATTTATGACTGAGACAAGGCTAAGTGTGTACGACCATTTCATTTTTGCCCCTCTACAGAGGGGCTGTGGTCCTCCCAGGGGCCACCCCTCTACATTTCCCAGCCACAGGTCTAGTTCTAAGCAATTCAAACTGGTGAAGGGGCTGCACACTGGGTTTTTTAGTCTGGGCTCTAAAAATCTCCTGCAGGAGATGAGAGATCTTCAGTTGGCTTTCTCTTTGCTCCCTTGGCCATGAGCCAGAGGCAAGGAATCCAGCAGAATCTCTGAAGTCTCAAGGACAAATAAAAGCCACTGGATGGAAGGATCTGCATCTTCAACTCACCTTTTGAGGAAAAACTCCAGTAGAGTTACCAGATAGCTGTCATTTGCACTGGAATTTGCATGAGTAAGAAATGAATGTAGATTATGTTGAACCATTGATTTGGGCAGGGAGGTGGTATTTGTAATAGCTGTTAGACTACCCTGTACTAATACTAGATTAAAAGCTTAAATAATAAAAATGTCTTCCTTTTAATTAAATTAATGTATTTCAAAAAACTTGCAAGTGTATTCATAGAATAATCTTTAATGATCTTTAAGAAATATTGGGTAATGTAAAAAGTACCAAAAATCAATAAAGTGGCTAATGCAAAGTTTTATAAGAAACAAAGATAAATTGGTAAGCTTAATGTCAATTTCTAGCAAATAATGTCTAATAAATTATTGAATAAATAACTCGTGAGTAGATTAAAAAAAAGTATCGATTACCAGGAGTTAGCTTTCATTCACCAAGAAGAAGCTAAGTTATACCTACAGGTTTCCTGTTTGAAAATTGTTTCTAGGCCAGTGGTTCAGGGGTTGGAATATAGGGTCTTCTCATGGATGACATGAGCAAGTATATAAAATGAAAGCATTCAAAATATGTCTAGTATCTTATAACTAATGTTTAAGAACTCAATTTGATATGTAACCAGCTTAAAAAAATATTTGGCTATATGGAAGCAGCCTAATTGTCCATCAGTAAATGAGTGGATAAAACAACCATAGGACATTTACACAATGGAATATTACTCAACTGTAAAAAAGAAGAAAATGTTACCTTTTGCGACAGCATGGTTGGACCTGGAGAACATTATGCTAAGTGAAATAAGCCAGCCAGAGAAAGACAAGTACATACGATTTCACTCATATGTGGAATCTAATAAACAAACTGAACTAACAAGTAAAACAGAGATGGACTCATAGATGGAGAGCAGGCTGACAGCAATTGGGAAGGGGGGTGGTTACTGGGTGGAGACTGACCAAAAAGGAAAAAGGACTCATGGACATGGACAACAGGGGGTATAAGGTGGTTAAATAGTAATGGAAAAATACAATAAAATTTTAATTAAAATTAAAAAATAAAAATATTTGGCTTTTAAAAGTACAATAATACTTTAATGACAGTATGTGGTGCTGGAAATATCAGGGGAAACACCTTGTGAGGTATATGGATGTCTAACCACTATGCTGTATACCTGAAACTAATACAAAATAATATTGAATATAAACTGTAATAAAAAGAAACTAAAAAATTCCTATGGTATAAAATTGATTTAATTATGCCTAATATTTATACAATGACATAGTTTAAAAAGTATTATTTACATTTTCCATTTTAATTTTTATAACAATGAATAAGTGAGGAAATTAAGAGGAAGGTAACTTATTGAGACCACACAGTATGTTGCAGCTGGGATCAGCCTAGACTTTCTGACTCTGGCTAATATGTCATTGTGCCTCTTATCTAAAGTCAACATTAAAAATGCTTCATATTTATTTGAATGCTAAGAAGTGACCAAACAAACCTGTTAGATAAGATTGCTATTGCATGATATAATAAGAAGTTACTCTAATGTAAAGCTATGTTATGAGAGAAATTTTGTTCTCCCAAATTGTTCTCTCGAAACCCTTCTTCCAACCATATGATAATATTAGAACATGGGACCTTTGGGATGAAATTAGTATTAGATGAGGTCGTGAGGGTGAGGCTCTCATGAAGGGGATTAGTGCCCTTAGAAATGTCACAGAGAACTGTCTTCCTTCCTCTGCTCCCTATCATGATACAATGATACAATGATACAATGAGAAGTTGTAGGCCTCGCCAGAACTCAATCTGCCACTCTGATCTTGGGCTCTCAGCTTTTAGAACTATGAGAAATAAATTTTTGTTGTTTCTAAGCCATTTAGATGATGGTGTTTTTGTTATAGAGCACAAGCTGTCTAGGACATGCTTTACTAATGGAGTTCGTGTGATATAAAATGTGGGAGGGCTTGTTTTCTTACATCTGTAATCTGTGGGCTCTATGCCTGCGAGAGTGTCCATGATGAGTGTAGCTGGGTTACCTGCATGAACTAAGCACCAATTGCAACATGCATAATGAGAACAAACCATAGTTAGAGCTTCTACCGTCAGAATTCTTTCCACCTTGGAGGCACTTGCCAGTTTTAATATACTTCTGCAGTTGGCAAGAAAACACTGAAGTGCATTTTATGGAGATGCTTTATAATAGTGTGTGAGCAAATGCTTTTTCAAATGTGTAGAAGTATATTCTATCATTAAACCTTCACAACTGATACCAGCACATTCTATTTTTGGAATAGCATATTTTAAAAAGCGTAAAAACAGCTTTCCCTATTTAGGCAATGTAAGAAATTGCTGAAATGGAGAGTAAAGGTGAGAGCAGTGGAAGGTGAGGTTGGAGAAGTAAGGGCAGGGTCATTGTAGGTCCTACAAACGACTTTGCTTTTAGACTGAGAGTGAGGGAAAGTTCACTGAGGTGACTTATACACAAAAGTGATATGACTTACATTGCAGTTAAGTCACTTTGGCTGCTCTGCTAAAACTAAATTGAAGAGGACAAGACTGAAAGCAAAGCAACTAGTTAGGAGACTATTGCAACAATCCAGGCAAAACATGATAGAAGTTGAATCGGGCTATTAGTGCTGGAGGTATGGAAGAGGGATCAAATTTGGGATATATTTTGAAGGTAGAGTGACCAGGATTTGTTAATAGATTAAATCTGGATGAGAGAAAGAGCATCATTAACTGATTCAAAAGTGCTTGGCCAGAGCAACTAAAAGAATAGAGTCACCAACAGAACAGAGGACAAGTAGGATTGAGTCTGTGGTGTTTATTAGACATGTAAGAGATGATACCAGTAGGCTTTTCATTCTGAAGTTTAGGGTAGAAGTCTGGGCTAGAGTTCTAATTTTAAGGTTCGCCATCATGTAGAAGGTGCTTAAAACCTTGGGTCCAGAGGAGACGTGTAGGAACAAACTACAGAAGAACAAAGAGAAGATTCCTAAGGACTGAACTCTTAGAAACTTCGAAGTTTAAAGGTCAGAGCGATGAGAAACCATTAAAAGAGACTGACAAGGAGTAGTTAGAAGGTTAGAAAGATAATGACATGCTATTTAAGAATGATTACTCCTAATTTTGACATTTCAAAATAAAATAAGCTCCAAGAATTGTTAAAGGAATACAGTTCATAAAAAAAATGAACAGAGTATTTTCAGGGCACACCTATAATGAGAAAGCAAACCTTGATGTCCAGCTCTTCTCACTTCAGTGGTGCAGCCCTCAAGTGTGATGGGAGTGGAGGAGAACTTGGCGATAGAAGACACATGTTACAGGGCAGTCAAATGTCGAATTAGTGATTTTGCATTGTTCGTGAGACTCTGGAGGGGCATGACATAGGGGAGGACTCCAGTCAAAACGATGGTCAGGGTGTACAATGCAAGTGTTTCCTATAGAAACTACCTCGGGTTATATATCACTCTGAGGATCATATTACATTATGAACACTTCATTCCAAAACAGTAAAGATATACACACCATGGATTCTAAGTTGATGACACCTGGATTATAGAGTGCTCATCAGCTCTACCTTCTTCAGGAGAAGAGCTTCATTGGAGAATTGAGAGCTTCTTGCTTTGGGTTCAGAGCGACTCTGACCCAGCTACTTAGTGGCAGCATGCTATTCTCACTGGTAGAGCTTAGTATCCATCTGCTAATAGACAATAATCATCCTGGGTGACTGTGCCAATGAAACATAAAACTAAGAACAATTAAATCAAATTTTAGTTGTGAATTGTTAAAGTAGCTTGAGGCAGTGTCACTTACATGGCCTCGAATAATGTCTCCAGTGTTGCAGAAACAACTATTTTCTCTGCACTAGAAGAAGGGTTGGGTTTATTTTTTCCCCTTCTCTTCCCTGAGCAAATCCCCATAACAAATAAAGTTACACTTTAAGACCGGATTACTCAGACTATTGGCTTTGCATGACAATGTTTACTTTAAGTAAAAATGATACTTCTGAGAATTCAAATAATATGTTTAAGTATTTCCAGGCTACAGTTCTGCTTGCATTTGTCTTGGCACTAGCTTGCCATGGATATGTCGGCTTTAAGAAAGATGACTCTTCAGTCACAGTTAAATGTCTTCATCCAGTATCTCATATGTGCTGAACGTGTTTCTATGAACTCCTTGACTATTGTTATTTGATGAAAAGTTTACCCTCCTATTGGCTACACAGCTTCCTGGCTGGAAATTCTCATCTTTTCTAGAAATGCTCTCATTTTGCTTAAGAAATTAAAATTAGAGCTAGGATAATAAAAAATCTACTAGAATAAATTAGTTGCTATACATTTTATAATAATGGAAATAATCATTAGTCAATTAACTCTCCCAAAACACTTCAGCCCTATCCTTGTCCTCATTTTATTTTTTTATTTTTATTTTTTTAAAGATTTTATTTATTTATTTTAGAGAGAGGGGAAGGGAGAGAGACAGAGAGAGAGAGAGAGAAACAGCAATGTATGGTTGCCTGTCACATGGCCCTCACTGGGGACCCGGCCCGCAAACCAGGCATGTGCCCTGACGGGGAATCAAACCGGGACCCTCTGGTTCCCAGCCCAAGCTCAATCCACTGAGCTACACCAGCCAGGGCCTTGTCCTCATTTTAAATAAATTTAATTTACAAACATCATTAATAGATCACAGTCTTAAAGATGACACTAAGTTTATTTTAAAGAAGTCAACACTGCTTTCCCTCTTTACTTTCTCTGTGGTCTGTAAGGCATATCATCAGATGCTGAGAAGAGTTCACATGTCTGTGGATATCTATTCATACTTATGTGAAAGTATAACTTTTTAAAGAGAAGAAACCAGTAACAGATAACTGATCTCTGAGTTACATGAAGAAAAATCTTACAAGATTTTTTTTTTTATTCTAAAGGAACTATTTTCAGGCACCAAGGTCAGAAAGTGTGGGAGATATTTCAGGGCAATCAAAGGTAAACATTACTAACTACATTTATTTACTTATTTGCAAATGCATCATGCTAAGATTCTGTGTATTAGCACTTATGGATTTAAACTTGCATGGTAGCTCTTTTCTTAGTGGACAAGTTTCCAGCTATAAAACCTAAATGAATAAAATGACCTTGGATATTTTACAATGGATATAAAAAGTTAAAGGAAATTTTGATTTCAGGCATAACTATTTTTCAGCCTTTCTTAGAATACATGATACCTTTTCATGAAAAATTGTAAAGTACAATATTTTGTATAATGCTCTGAAATATTTCCCTGGAGTTTAGGAAGTTCTTTTTATGTTTAACTAAAATTCCACCTGAGTAAACCTATCTCCTTATTTTACCGTCATCAAATATTGAGGACAACTATGTACTGTTCCTTTGAGATAGATGCTTATAAATTTTAGGGATCCACCGTTTTGTTTATATATGCATAGGGAATGCCAAGAACTCTAACTTACTAGAAAAAGCAATGTTATGGAGACTAGGAGCAAATCAATAACTGCTTAGGGCTCAGGGTAGGTGCAGAGAATGGCTCTAAAAGGTGGTGTGAAACTTCAAAAAGTATAGGAGTGTTCTAAAACTGGACTGTGCTGATGGTTGCACAACTGTGTAAGTTTACTAAAAATTAGCAAACCGTACACTTATAGTGGGTGAATTTTATGGTGTGTATTCCTTAATCAAGCTACATATAAATATGTGAATATATATAACCTGAAATATTTATATAGTTAAGCCTAAATTCTATGAAAGTCTGAGCTATCATGTAATTACCACATAATTACAAAGTCTTAAATTCTATAATTCTTAAAAATTATATGTTTTTTCCAGTATATTTCAGCACATTTATGTAACTACACATTTTTAAAGAAGATATCATTTTATGATTGTTTATAAGTTATGGATTCAAAAGATAAAGCATTTCTTGGGACAAAAAAGGAATTCTTCACAATAGATTGATTTATTTGGACTTAAAATCACTTGAAGCTTACTTGTTCATTGTCAAAAGATCATTTATTAAGGGAAATTCCTATACCCACAGTGGGGAATTGTAGCCGTGTTTTCATGTGTGTCAAGGAGCAAAGTCTCTCGTGGAACATAAGCCAGCATGCATGGACCCATGTTCATGGAACCAGAATTTCCTGTGGGGAAATCAGGCTAGCATGTTCCTTAGATTTAAAATAAAACCTTGCTCTTGCTAAAAATTTCTCTCTCCCTGACTCAAAAGGCTTTATGCTAATGCATGCCTAGCTTCCTCAGACCAGAGTTCAGCCCAAGTCTATGGTCTTTCCATTTGCATATCTATCTTGGGCATCTACCACCTACCGTAAATCTATGGCACATAGATCTCATGCACAGTTAATGAAGACCATTCATACATAAAGTGCTTGAGAAACGGCAATAAAAGGCCGGCCAACACGTGGCTTGGGGCCTCTCTAAGATCATAATGGAGGGGATGCGTGGTCCCAGAATTTCTAGTCCATTGTAAAATTACGTGTAAAATTATTTACATGCAGCCATGGCATACGAATCCTGCTGGCTGGTATTTGCGACAACTTGTCTTTCCTTTGTTGAGTTTAAAATGGGAACTTTTTATTCCTGTGCTGTTCAACAAGTTTGATCATCTCTCTCTGCCCTCTAGGTACGTACAAGGAAGGCTCATCCTGGCTTCTATGTGGTCGGGTAGCATCATGTGACTAGTTCTGGCCAGTGATTTGTGAGAAGTCATTCCTGTCACTTCTCTGCTGGAGAATTTAATTGCTGTTAGGAAGTACACTAGAGATCTCTTTCTCTTTTCCATGGAAATTAGAAACTTATGAGATTGTGAGTGCACCAGCAGTTGTAACTGAATAAGGAGACATGGAAGAGAATTCCCAGCTAAGATGTGATGAATTTATATATATATATATATATATATATATATATATATATATATATATATTCTCACTCTGAGATCTACATATATTATGAGATCAGTAAATTGTGTGTATTTTTTTATATTTAATGTATTTAATATACACACACA
This sequence comes from Micronycteris hirsuta, assembly GCA_004026765.1. Classification (NCBI taxonomy): domain Eukaryota; kingdom Metazoa; phylum Chordata; class Mammalia; order Chiroptera; family Phyllostomidae; genus Micronycteris; species Micronycteris hirsuta. The sequence goes on along the minus strand of PVJI01013896.1, from coordinate 22,902 downwards.
TACATAGAGAGAAAGAAAGAGAGGGAGAGGAACCCAAACTTTTGGCAGTGTTTGCTGCTGTAGTGTAACCTAGTATATTTGAAATGAATGAGGAGGGAAGCATGCAGAAATTATCAGTTTAGAAATTAATTGAAATAATCCACATAAGAGATGATGTTGTCTCAGCCCATGGTGGTAGCAATAAAGGTGGTAAGAACTGTTCAGATCTGAGACGTAATCTGAAGGTAAAGTTGACAAGATTGACTGCTAGGTTGGATATCCTATATGAGAGAAGAGTCAAGGGTGAAGATAAGGTTTTTGTCATAGCAAATGGTTGTCCAGTACTGTGATCAGGAATATGGGTAAAGGAATAGGTATAGAAAGAAATATCAGGAATCAGATTAGATGTCCAAGTAGAAATGCTCATTGGCAATGACGCACAGAAGTGTGGAGTTAAGGGTGAAGCCAGGGTTGGATGCAGGAATTTGTGAGTTACCAGATTAGAGATGGCATTTAAAGCCATGGAATTAGATGAGATTGCCTAGGAATGAATGTGCTCAGAAGCAAATCCCAGCACTCAGACTTACAGTGGCAGTTCACAAACCTTTTGTTTTAGGGCCTACATACACACTTAGATATTATTAAACTTCTACTTGTGGCTTGTATCTATTCATATTTACTATATTAGAACACAAAATTGAAACTTAAAACATATATGTATTAATTCCTTTATAATAATGATAATAATTCAATTACATGCTAACACAAATAACATATTCATTGTACAAAGTAACTATTATATGTCCCTCCCAAAAAATTCAGTGAGAAGTGTTGCATTACTTTACATTTTGCCAATCTCCTTAATGTCTAGGCGAATGAGAATAGCTGAAGTCTAATATTTGCTTCTACAATCAGTCTGTTGGCATATATTATTTTGATTGAACTATATTAAGAAAATCCAGTCTCACAAAGATAGATGATTAGAAAAGGGAAAGATATTTTAAAAGATAACTTTTCAGATAATTGTGGATATCCTTTTTTGAATCAACATCCAGACCAGACATGTGATAGTTTAATGATTAATAACACTGTGGTGTATGAAATCATATCTGTTATAAAAATTCTTTGGTCTCTCTTACACTTTGAATGATCTTTTACTCACCCATTATTTTTATAACATTAAGCCTTCCATCACTTGGAAAATACTGTTTCACTAAATTATGAAGATCTTCCAAATTCTTACACACATAAAAAAACACATTAACTATTATTATCATCAATTTAACAAGAAAGTCCTTCAGTGAATTTTTATCAAGCTCATGGTGGCCGATATACATTTTCCAAAATTCTAAGTTATACTGTAAAGTTCAAATTTATCACTGGCACCAAATACTGCTAGAGTTTTCTTGAAGTAACAGATTCTCTTCATTATTTTTTTTCCAGAAAATGTCTACTAACATCACAGTGTGTTTATCAGTCCTTCCTTAAAGTGAAAATAGCTTTCTATGAAAAATGTAGGTAGTTTGGTTTACAACTCAATTACACAAGACTTTTTCTCTGACATTACCGTCGTGTTTCAAATGCAACAGAGGTACTTTATGCATTTTTCACATTTTGTTGCACACTATTGAAAAGATGTACTCATAGTAGATATTTAACAAAATTAATAACTTCTCCTGCTTTATTCAGGACATTCTTCAGTGAATTTGATGTCTCTTCATACAGTCTAACACAGGTAAGGTACCAGCAGTTACCCACCATTGCTTTTCATCGTTAGCGCAAATGCCAAAACTAAAGTAGTGAGTAATATGTTACTATTGTGAAACTATTTTTGTACTTGCGGCCCCTTAAAAGTGTCTCAGAGACTTCCAGATGTTAGAGAATCATACTTTTAGAGCCACTGGCTTAGAGATTAGCTTAAGAAATTCTTCCAGATATCATGAGTTTGAATGGCATATCTGAAAAACTTAAAATCATACAGATCTATTGTGGATTTTCTTCACGTAAATGTATTTATGTTCCTTATGTTCCTTTTAAAAAGTGGAAAGATTCTGAATGTGTTAAATACTTTTATGAAATAGAAAAACTATCATATTCATGTAAACAAACCATTTACATAATGAAGAATATGAATTAAGCACAGCATGCAGGCTTTATTTTGTCCTAAATAATGAATAAAAAGGAAAGTTGGTCAAGTTAATTAGCACTTCATTGAAGAACACGTAGAGCATAACAATAATTTTAGGAATGACTTGACACTAAGAAAAAGCAATAAGTCATTAATTAGCTATTTTGTGAAGACTTTGGAAAGAATCCTAACAAGGTTACCATGACTTTGGCCATGGCCACAGCTATATTGCACCCAGGAGTTTTAAGGGAAGAAAAAGCATACAAAGGAGGAGGGAGATAAGAAAATTGGTTAGGTAATTATGCAGAGGTCTGAGGTAAGGGTCATGTGATTTCCAGAAGGCCAAAACTCAAAGTATGTAATTGAAATGGCTGAAATATTGGTTAACCCTAAATGTATTTGTCACTTTCAAACTGACATCAAAACAAATTTAAAGGGCTGATAATGGTTGTAAAGAGATCATTAGAAGGATAGCCCTAGACCATATTAAAGGCAGCTAGATAGCAATGCTAATTAAAAATGTATACAATCTAGGAATGCAAATGCCACAAAATAAGAGCAACACTAAAACAAATGCAAAAAAAAAAAAAGAAAATCTAAAATTAGTCATGGTGATTGTGATTTGTTTCTTGCATAAGTCAATATAAATATCAGAATTTAAGATCTTTGGCATAAGCTTAGCCAGTGTATCTCAGCTGGTTGGAGCATTGTCCTGTAAACCAAAAGGCAGTGGGTTCAATCTCTGGTAAGGGCACATGCCTGGGTTGTAGGTTCGGTCCCCAGTCGGACACTCAGAGGCAACCAATCGATATTTCTTATTCACATTGATCTTTCTCTCTTCCTTCCTTCCCCTCTCTTTAAAATCAGTAAGCATATCCTTGGGTAAGGATAAAGAATAAAAGTAAAATTAAATCTTTGGAGGTAAATTGGTAACTTTTATTTTTTCAATAAAATTTCTTAACCTTTTAGCATGATTATTATTCTAGTATTAGTTGACTTTTGTGATTGTTTAACATGTGCCCAGCTCTGTGCTGTTGCTACTAGACAGGACATTCAAAAATATTATTTTGATATCTAATGCTAGTATAAACTTGGACCTGAAAACTAGATTTTTCTGTTTGAAGTTCTAAAATGATTAACTGTAAACACTGTCCTCGTGTTTATTAAATCAGAGTGCTACTATCTGCAAAACCAATGATGTAAAAGCCAACATGCTTGGGGCACTTTCGTAATTAAATCCTTTGGGAAAAGGTCCGATAGGAATGGCATACATGGCAGTCTGCTCGTGGTGAACCCAGCTCTCCGTCTGAGTACCCTTTCCATCTGTAGGAAGAGCAAGTCTTAGGCAATAGGTACAACTATTTGATAGTTTAAGTCTAGGCTTACCTTAAAGTAGAAGAATTGACTAGTCCTTTCAACAATTAAAAAATGTATCTCAGAAAATTGGATTCAGAAGGTTTCATGTATCTGGACAATCAACTCTCAATGGTTACTGGAAAACTTAAATTATAACGCTGTGTGAATTTAAGGTCACAAACATGTTTGTTTTGTTTTGGGCTTTCTACACTTATGTAGTCCTCTGTATTGAAAATTTCATGTTTAATTTCATTTATGAATCAGCTGATATATTTTTTACTCGTATTACTCTTATCATAAACCAAGAGTTTAATTTCATCTCCTTGATTTCATGCCTTGATGAAAACTAATTCATATATCTCTCCTCTTTAATTCAATATTTTGTATTAGTTTCAGGTAAAGTATATTATCTATTCTCTTAAATGTTATTATACTAAATTGCAGGAAATTTAGAGAAAGGATAATTGGAAAAAAGTGTTCTTTAAAAAAGAATATTTTCGTATTTTTATGATGTTTTTGATTCCCCAAAACTTTTGTTAAATTTTTTCATGTATCCACAAATATATTTATTTTTAGAAATTGACTAGATTATGATAACTCTTTTTTTTTATGTTGATGGTGTCAACACAAGAAATAATTTTTTAAGATCCGAAATACTTTTATAATAATATATACTGAAACTATTATTTCTTGCTAATATTGAAATATTTTGTCAGGTATTAGTTTCTACAGCATAGTATATTATTTATTCTAAAAATATTTTAATGAGCCCTGGCTGGTGCAGCTCAGTGGGTTGAGCGCGGGCTGTGAACCAAAGGGTCGCCAGTTCAATTCCCAGTCAGGGCACATGCCTGGGTTACAGGCCAGGCCCCCAGTGGGGGCCACGTGAGAGGCAACCACACATTGATGTTTCTCTCCTTCTCCTTCTCCCTCCCTTCCCTTCTGTCTAAAAATAAAAATAAATAAAATCTTAAAAAAAGAAAATAGAAATTAAAAAAAATAAAATAAAAATATTTTAGTGATATTTATCAGAGTAAGGTTAAAACATAGAAATAAAAAAGAAAATATTGCTTTTAAAAGGGTTTAAAGGTCTAATAGTAAATAGAAATATATAAAGTTAGGGTGAAAAATGATGTATTGGGGTTTGATTTTTGCTTCTAATTTTTGAATTATAATAAAAATTTGGGCTATTGAGAATGCACAATCCCCAGAAATGAAAACCAGAATAATAATATCAGCTTTCCTAACTAACAGCCAATTCTCATTGCTTCTTCCTGTTCAACTCCAAAGATTCAAGACTTTTCTAATAAAGTAATATTATATAGATATATACTAATGTTCTATTTCAGGGAATGATGAAGACTGGAGAGTGTATTAACCCATATTCTGTGAGGAGAAAATGTTCCTTTGTTTTAGATGTTGTGAAGATGGGTAAGGAGAGAGTTTATTAAGATAAAGATGTTGTCACCCCTTCAGCTACCTAGGATTAAAGGCAGAGATTTCTGAAAGGGAAAAAGGAAGTGAAAGTAATGGTATTTCAAATTGGAGATATGTTGTGTAGCTAACTTTTTCTTCACTCTGTAACATTTACAAATTACTCTTGGCTGCCCTTTGGATTAAGTAAAGCTGGTTCCCATAGAAACTGACTGTCTTTGATTTCACAGTCTATAGCACACAAATAACTCAACTTTCAGGAAACAAGGGTGATAGCTTGTGAGAGCTCAAGGACAAGCAGGAGTCTGTCCAAGCACACCTGGACTGGGAAAAATTACTGACCTCTAATGTTGAACAAATGGTGCTTGAAAGACTTTCAATCAGAAAAATAACATGAGCTCTTATCCAATGATTTTCTGTAGCCAATTGAGCTATCATAGGCAAGGGTGAGAACATGTAATTTATAGAACCTTTTAAGAGCTAAAATCCCTCCCCCAATATGCACGCTACCTTACCGACAGAGGCACCATCTGATGCTTGGTGAACTCCGGAGTCAGCTCCCTCAGGCCCAAGTCCTGGTTCTGCCTCTTGGCAACTCTATGATCTTCCGAAAGGTGCCAGCACTTTCTAGGCTTTTGTTTTATTATTCGAAGAATGGGCTAAGCTCATTGTAAATTTTTTTAAGAGAATTGAATTATTTTCTTCAAGCTCATTGTAAATTTTTTTAAGAGAATTGAATGATGTAGAACTCTGCCTGCCAAGTCATATTAAGCTCTCAACACATTTTACCAATTATTAAGAATTGGTACCAAATCCTTTTAAGTCATAAAGAGTACATGCTCTTAGGCTAAATTTGGAAAGTGGAAGAAAAATTTCCCAGTCTTTAATAATGTTAAAGACTATTCATGTAGTTGGAGTATTTTCTTCCCACCTTTTCATGTGCATATTTGTTCTTAAACACACATACATAGACTACTTCAGTGGTATAATTTGGTATCTGGCTTTTTCTCATTTAATATAAATATAAAAGTTCCCCTAAGTTATGAGTATGTATGTTTCATAATATTCCCTTGCAGTTAATGTCATTTACTGAATGAGACTTCTCGGTGATGCTACAACCACTAAAGTCTGTGTATTTTAGTGCATGGGTGGGTGTGCGCATCAGTCCTCTGACTTGCATTGGTTCACCACTTTGGTCTTGAAGGAAAATCTTACTATTTTAATGACTAGAGCTTTGGGGTCTTAATTAAGATCTTGTATTAATAAGCTTGATCATTCTTATATTTATAAATATGCCATAGGTATTCTGTTTTACTTTTACTTCCAGATGATTCACAAACAAGTTTATATAAATTCCAGAAACAAAAGTTAAAACAACAAAAAATTACCATTATTGGAATTTTACTATAGACTTGTATTAAATTGCATTTATATATGAAGGGAAATATATTTTTATATTGAATATTTTTCATTCCCTACTTAATGATTTTATTATTCTTCAAGAAAGAATACTTTAGTTTGTTTTTTTAAATAGTAATTTTTAAGACAATGGCAGTGATCCTTCCCGCTGTCTGGGTAGATGTCTTCATTCAACAGAAAAGAGTCTTTCTTAGCTTCCTGTGGCAGTGCCAGGCTCGCTTGCCCTCCCCTACAGGACTCACTCCTCCTGTGCTCTTCTGTGTATCACAGGCGGGCTGGTCCCCCTCGGGCTGGGTTCCCACGGATCAACTGACTTCCAACAAGGAGTGTCTGGTGGGATACTGAGGGCGGGATTTGGGGTTAAAAGAGAATATTGGGCATATATCCCTCTTTCTCTCTGCTCTCGATGAAAATGTGACAGTGGTGATGTTTCATCTGTGGCTGTAGCTCTTGCCTGGCAGGTGCACCATCGCTGCTAGGGAAACCCTGGACCTCATAGGCTCTGCTAACATGACATTCTTCTGGCCTTTCAGCCTGGAGGTGATGATCACTGCCTGCTTAACTCAGCTCCACGTTGCCTCACTATTCCCGTTTACTTACTCCCCAAGCCTCAACTCTCTATTTTAAATTCTCAAATGAATTCTGTTGAATTCTGTTTCCTGATTAGACCCTGACTGATCTGTCACTCCTCCCTGAAGCTGATTTTATTTTTCCTCTTAAATTGTTGCTGAAAATGTTTTGAAACCAATTGCCACAGAAAAACAGATTTATAATAGTAACCTAAAAAGAATTTCACAACAGCCCTACCATATGCGACAGTGAGGAAAGTTGTGGGGACTTTGGTTAAAAGGGCCACCAACGTGACTTTTTCATGCAGCATTGGCATCTTTCTCCAAGAGTGCTGCCGTATTGAGATTAGTTAGAAATGTGGAGGGCCTTATCTAAGAAAATTGATAGAACAGTTATACATTTTCTATAGAACTAAAAAGTCATCACTTAAAAATGGTAATGACTATATATTCACTGGAAAATTAACTTTGCCAATGCCATAGTATTGTCTTCATAAGAGACTATAAGATGAAGACATCATTCACTAGGTCATTTCCCTAATATTGTTTGGAACAGACCTGGTCTATTAAGCTTATTATACAAACAAATTTATTAAAATTAGGTGTATAATGGATATGTCATTCCAGAGTGACATAAAAAAACTCTCTAAAAACACTCAATAAGCATATCCTTGGGTGAGGATTAAAAATAATTTTAAAAATTTAAAGAGTAAAAATAAAAAATAACACAATGCAAACCAAACAACAACAAAAACACTGAGACCCCCCCACATACAGTGGCTTCTTATTTGGTGCCTGGCACAAAGTAAGCGTTTGTTGACTGTATGAAGGGTGCAATTTCTTGAGAGTCAAAAAAAAGGAAGCTCATTGGTAGGCTTCCTCCTACTTTATTTTTCCTTCTGAATTTATTCCATTCCTTTCTTACATTTTCAAGAAACTTCAGAGTCAGTTGAAGAATTAACTCTTAGCAAATTGAATGACTAATTTTCAACAATTGTTTACCACACTTCAGATGACTAGAGTAAAAATTAAATTTTATAACAATCCATTATAACTATTTCTTATTGACTTATGTACATCAAAGTTTAGGTATATCTAAAATAACCCAGTTATTGACATTGTCAATCCTTGTTTTGTTTTTAACATTGCAGCGTTTGGGATTCTCAATGCAATAGTTCCAACTTTTGCATTGAAAAACTGCACTGGAAATTTAGCAGAAGATAGGCTGTGACCACGTTACACAGTTCCTTTAATTACCCTCTTTGTTCTCCCTTCATCAGCCCCTTTTCAGTCATCTTCTTGCTGATCAATTGAGACCTACTGTAGCCTTCCCTAGGTCTAACTAGGCAATAGGAAAGGATACTGAATCCAGTGCATTGCAATATTTGCCTATCTACTGAAGACATTGTAAGTTTTCTCATCTGTAAAAGAGAGTTAATTAAACCCGCACCCTTCCTAATCACAGGGGTGCATTTTGAATTAACAGAATCATATTTTAAAAACACATTGGGCTTCATAAGGAAATGACCTGAATAAATACAAGCTATTATGATTATTAGTGTGTTGATTTACCACTGAAACCACGCCTGAGTCACCGTAAACAACCTGCCTTCTTTTTTTGCACAAACTCCACCTTTCACACTATTCTCTGCATTGCTCAGCCACGGTGCTGCAGTTGTGTAACACATTTGGAGGATGCCGTGAGATGCTGCAGGCAATTTTCCAGAAATACAAGAATGAGTGATTTTTATACTGGATGTGTTTCAGCTGTGTAATTCAAAATAAATTATGCTCGTATGCATTCTTTCTTCACTTCTGACCTCAACTGCTTTTGCTTTATACACAAATGTACTATTTTTGAAAAGAAATTAGTTCCATGGTTAAGATAATACTGTCCAACCCTTTGTGGTCTATTTTCTCCTTTAAAATGCATTTGTTATTTTTTTAGATGATAAGTTTTATATACATATTTGAACGGAGCTGAAAATGGACTAACCTTTGTGAATTAATTAAAGCAGGGTAATTAATAATAATGCTTCCATGAAAATATATATTGTGTGTTGAAGGCTTTTTTGGCACTACCATATTTGTTAGCAAACTTCTTTTTGAAATTAAATTCTTTATCAAAAATACTTAGGGAACCAGCCTTTAAAATTCCCATTAAAGTTTTTGAACAACTTTAATTAGAATCTTCTGAATTTCTAGTGTGTTTCTCCTTCAGTTTATGGAGAAAATACTTTAGACTGAACCCTCAGGATTACAAGCCTGTAACAACCATTTATAATCACAGGTCCTGAGATAGCTGCCACAGTGTTAAAGTCATCTCATCTTTAATACGATGTTTTGAGCTGACAAAAATGGAAATTGTCCCAATCAGGAAAATAATATTTCATAGAAACTATGACTTATTCTTCTCCCCAGTAGTGTTAATCAGATTTCATTTATTTTTATAGCATGCCAGGCATTAGCATTACCCTCGAGACATAGCCCCCTTTCTATTTGTCCTTGGATAAGTTATCTGCTGTATTAGGATAACTTTCTTCCTCAAGATGAATGTTTCCTGATAAAACAATATCATTAACCTGTAGCAATTGTGATGTGAAATAAATGCAGTTGTCAAGTCAACTTTGAAATGGGGAAAGAACTGTGACAGATTTAAAAACTGCAGTATTGTTCCTGCCTCTCCTGAGTTCATTTATCTTGCTAGCTATCGTCCATGATTGAATGGTAGCAAAGGCACCTGCAAGTGAGAGTCAGTGACAATCAATGTATTAGCATCATGCATGCACTCTGATGCTTCAAGGGTATCAATAATACTGCACTCTGAGTAATCCTGGTCACTTACCTTTGTCAACTGGGAGGGACTTTAATTCAAGAGGCCCGGTGGTTTCTTTCTCAACAAAAGGAGGTAAAAGTGCTTCTGTGTGGTCCTAACTCTTCACAAATTAAATAGCTCTGTATGACCAGAACTTCCTGAGGCCAATTCTACAGGTCTTTAAGCGAGGACATACCCCTCCCTGGCCCTTGTAGCAACTGTCCCACACCATCCCAGCACCCATCTCATCAGAGGATCACAACATGTTGAAAGCTAATTATGTGTCATGGACTGTAAGCTCATCACATTCTCATAACAGACACTTGAGACAGGTACTGGTATCACCTGCATTTTACAAATAAAAAATTGGTGTGTATAGAAGTAAAATAGCTTGCCTCTCGTCACACAGCTGGTAGGAAGAGTACAAATTAAGATCGTACTACATCCGTAGCCTAATTCTAATTAATAGGCTTGGTGCCCATAGCTGTCTATGTGTCTGCCTTCACCAGTCTGTGAGCTCTTTAACAGAGGGATTATACCTTATTTGCTTTTTGTTTTTGCTTTTGCATCCCGAGTGCTCTGCACAGTGACCAGTGCATACTAGGCATACAATAGAAGTTAGCTGACAAAAGAGAAAAGTGGGATATCAAAGGCACGGAATAATGTCAAGATTTCACATCCATTAAAGCTGCTCTACTTTCAGAAACTTTGTGGAAGGAAGCAGCTCTTACATAAAATAAATACAACTTCCTGGGTGAGGGAGAGCAGGAACAGGACCTATGGCATGAGTTTCCCTTGTGCTTAAGGAGCACTTTCTATTATTTAGAGCACATCAAAAGAATGGTAAATAGCTAGCACATCCAGGGCAATGCCCTACTTATGTAAGTATTCCGACTTTGCTTGAGTAAGAAGGCAATGGCTTCAAAGAATAAAGAAGGTGGGGTCAAAAACAAAAGAGAGAAAAGGCCAAGTTTGTGCATGCATAAGCAAAATAGTATTGTAATCTATTAAACATATTGCACAATCTGAAAATGTGTCATACGTAAAATGGAGTACCTTTTTATTAAATGGGTGCAATGCAGGTTCCGTAAAAGTAGAGTAGCATCGTTTAGTATCAGCAAATGAGATATAAATAACTCCATAGTTATTAGAAATACTCCTGTTTACTATTAGATAAAATTGCTCCAGAAATAGAGAGATTAGGCAAAGACAAACCACATTAACTATCTACACAGGAGATGGGTTTATGTGAATTAGGATACAGATTGGCACATTGGTTTCAAAGAGTCATGAAAACTAACTCTGACCTTCCCAGTGCTCATAAACAAGACAACAGAAAAATTTGATGCATCAGAATTCCACCATATGACCTATTCACAGAAAACTGTCCAAGAAGGAAGCTGGATCAGTGTCACTGGCCTCCCTTTCAAAACTTTCTTGTTACGTGTTTTCTCTTCTAAACCGTTTCCATGACCCCTTTCTCCTGTAGGAGGGAGAAATCCTGGGTTAGAAGCATTGTTTTAAAATCAAGAATAGCATTACATAAGTGGAAGAATGTTTCTCAGTTCTAAAATTCTATATATGTCATGAATTCTGGCCAGCAGGATTCGTATGCCATGGCAGCATGTAAATAATTTTACACGTAATATACTGGACTAGAAATTCCGGGACTACACGTCCCCTCCATTATCATCTTGGAGAGGCCCTGAGCTGCGAGTCACTGGCTTTTTTATTGCTGTTTCTCAGGCACTTTACATCTGGATGGTCTTCATTAACTATGCATGGATTGTAGATTTACATTAGGTGGTAGACGCCCAAGATAGCACATCAAGAGGATAGATATGCAAATGGAAAGACAATAGGCTTGGGCTGACTCACTGGTCTGAGCATTAACGTAAGTTCTTTTGATTCAGGGAGAGAGAGGTTTTAGCAAGGGCAAGTTTTAAATCTAAGAAATATGCCATCCTGATTTACCCACAGGAAATTCCACTGTCACACATGTGGGTCCTGCTTGCCGGCCTATGTGCCACGAGAGTCTTTGCTCCCTTAGATGTGAAAACATTAGAGCTACAATTCCCAAGGTAGATGCATGAATTTCCTTTATATATATACTTCCAATATTGTCTTATATTTTATTTATTGTGTATTTATATCTGATATTACCAGATACATATCTATTTCATCTCCATTAAGTATAAATACTTCTAAATAAAAATAAAAGACAGCCCTGGCCAGATAGCTCAGTTGGTTAGAGCATCATCCCCATACACCAAGGTTGTGGGTTCAATCTCAGACCAGAGCACATAGAAGAAGCACGAATGAATGCATAAATAAGTAGAATAACAAATCAATCTCTCTTTCTCTCAAGTCAATAAATTAAAAATATTTTTTAAAAGAACAAATAAAGTGTTTTCATAGATGTCTCTAACTCTTAGAATATGCACTATTTGCATATTTTTCTTGTCCTGGAGGATTTCTAGTATATTTTTTTGCATAAGAAGAAGTTTAATTCACTACAAAAATAATGAAATGCTTAAGCTCAATTCAGCTATAGCTCTTCACACCTGTGATGCAACATTGCAGATTATAATTCTGCCTTATTTAATCCATAGATTTTTGGTTTCCTTTTGTTTAATACCTTTGCTTAATTTAATTCACTTACCTATTCCTGATATCAACAGAAAAATATTACCTGACACAAAACAAAAATCCCAACTAAGTCTGCTGTTCAAAAGCCCATTTGGTGTTATTCCTTTGAACATGCACAAGATGGTTGGGGATCCATTAGCAAGTGTCTGAATGTTTCTTAGAGCCTTATATAACCATTACTAAAAAAGTGTCTGACCTATCTCAGGGATTTCAGAAACACCTATATAGGTAACTCATGCTTGTAAATGCATAGAGCTGAAATTGACTCTGAATACCAACCTAGAAGTGGAGTCATTTGTAGAATCAATGAACTATATTCCAAGTCTTCCAAGTCAAAATTGAGCCTTCTTATTGACCTACCAGATAGGCACATAGGAACACCATTTGTTCATCTGGTCTGTTACTTTGTCATCTGAAATACAGGTGAGACGTATAGCTATGGCTGATACACTGAGTAGGCAGGCCCTGTACGACTTGGGGGAAAGGTGACCATTTCCATTGGAGCAGAATTTGCACATTTAAAAATCACCACAGCTGTTGGTATTGGGGTTTTGACACAGGAAATTGGCACAAACAACAGAAATAGCTGAGAAATCCCAGAAGAGCTTCTCACGGTGCTAATGGGAGGAGCAGACATCACTGCTTTCTACTTCCTCTCTTCCCCTCGACATCTTTTCGCTTCTTTGATGAATAGGTGCACACTGCCCATACCTTAGTTCTGTCCACCTTACCATGGCCACTTAGGGATTCCACAGATGCCCGTTATTCGCATCAGACTTCCTTGTCTTAAAACACTGTATTCATTTGGTGGTACCCCACACTGACATGTCTCTCCAAGTGGGAAAGTGTAGTGAGAAGGTAGTTTCCTCCTGTGTTGTGTATCCCAACCTGAAAAATATGTGGTGTCCAATAAATGAAGGCATTTCCCCAAAAGCTTGTTAAAATTCTCAGATATTCAGTTTTGCCAGTACTCTCAGACCTCAAAATTTTGTCTAAACTTATGCAAAAACATTTGTGTGTATTTGTTTTCTGTGTTCATCTCACATTTATGGGTTTTCTGTATAACTTTTTTTTACAGTGAGCTAAGCAGAGGTAGAAAAGATTCTATTATTTTTAACTATATACACTAAGTAGTTTAAACAACATAGTATTTGAACTTTTTTTTTAACTTTGTGCATGCCACCAAATGTTAAGATTTTATCCCAGTTCTTTATATTATGCCTGACCCACAAGAACTCTCCAATCACCATTTAATAATTATGCTTAGAAGATACCTCTTTTTTTTTTAAAGATTTTATTTTTATTTATTTTCAGAGAGAGGAGAGGGAGGGAGAAAGAGCAATGTATGGTTGCCTCTCACATGGCCCTCACCGGGGACCTGGCCCGCAACCCAGGCATGTGCCCCGACTGGGAATCGAACTGGGACCCTAGAAGATACCTCTTAAAATATTTGTATAATACCAGATTTTTAAATCATCTAACCAGCAAATGCCACAAAATATAAGGGGACACACTTCTAACGCATTGCCTTTTCTCGTGAGTGTCTGTGTGCTTTTAGATTCACTTGAGGCAGGAAAGAAATGGCATGTCTGATGTCTGCTGTCGAGCAATTATTTGATTGAGCCTCTGTTTTCTCCACTTTTGCGACAGTGTTTGTTTCTGTACGGGTGCTACGGTATTCAACACCTGCAGCTTTAAGGCAGCTCCCATTGTTTGAATGAGTTTGGAATTGAATTGAAAATTATTAGAAAATATTCAAGCTGGAATAAAATGTCATAATATTATTACTAGATGATATGATTTTATGTTATGTTGAACTAAGTGATAGTTCATATATATACATAATAGTATAATATATATTATCACTCAATTCAGATACATTATAGTTCCAATATATGTATATAATATACATACAGTATATATAAAAATGTATATTATCATTTAGTTCAAATGCATATGATAATTTAAACACATGTTTGTATGCATAGGTATGTACACACACACACACACACATATCAATGAAAACCCCAATGAAGGGAGATATATTTTAGTCTTGAGAATTATGATTATAATGAAAGATATACCAACTAATAGGAATAAATTGGTTAAAAATTATGACTTTTGATTCACAGCAATATGTAGCTTGGGAAAAAAAGTTTTTATAAAGAATTGCAAATCAACAAGAAGAATCATCTGCTAGAATTTTAGATTTGCTTTGATTTGCTTTATTCAATGACTATTTGGCAAAGAATTCTTCAGGTGAATTTGCTTTGATTTGCCCTAAAACAACTTTGAATTCCACCATAACACTGTATTAATATAAACTGAAGTAAAACAGAGCATATTAGCATGTAAGCACTCAAATGGATTTTGCCCTGTTGAAAGTGAGAAGCCAATACATTTACTGAGAATACACTTGGTATAACTAGGAATGGTTTACTTTTAAGTTAATCTTTGGAATTGGATGGCTCAGCTAAAATTAAATTTGTTTTAAATTTCCAAATTAATGTGAGGCTGAGTAGTTGGCTTGGTGATTGATGATTTATACATTTTTAATTTTTTAACGTATTGTACCTGCTGACTTCCTTCTTTGCTCATACTTACTCTCCTTTATTAGGTCTTCAATTAATATTAGAATTTGCTCTTAAGTGCATAATATGTCACATACCATTTCTATATTCATTCATTATATTAATATATAATCTCCTTTACCCCCTTACTACATCCTCTCATTCTAGCAGGTAAAAAGGCTGGTCTGTTTTTGAGCATCACAAAGGAACATATTTTGGAATGACTCCTCTCTTATATATGTCAGGAAATGGTACAAGGAATATAAGGAATTGTACCAAGAATATCAGAAAATTGTAGCTAATTTTAGTCCAAATAAAGGAGATCTTTTTGAGGTACGTTCAAGAAGTGCTTTTGATAAGATTCTCCATTCTTGCTTTACTTTACAGTTTGTCATTCTGGTAGCACCGAAGCAGGTACAATTGTCCACCAGCAGCTGGCGAAGGGTTTGGTCTTTTACTCTAACAATAACAGAAAGAAATGAGGTACGAAGAAAAAGGACCAAAGCTAATGTTTCTCTCTGCAGACTGGGGTAGATTTATATACAGCTTTTCCCTTTTATTCTTTTTGAAGATTTTTGTTATATAATTTTGCGAAAATAAAATCTTTGCACCCAGATGCAGTCAGTCAGAGGTAGAAATCCTGTTGTTTTGATGAATGTTCTTTAGGCCCTTTACTACATCCTGTGGGCTATGTGAAGTTTCTCCCACTTCTGCTCCAGAGCAAGGAAAAGTTCACCTTCTGGCAGCTTGCAGGTGTTTCTCCCTTCGTATGTTGGCTGTTTGTGAATTGGGCTCTTAGGTTTAATTGGACAGACATTACTCATAATATGTTGGTTTCCAAATTAACCACATCCACTAGTCAGAGTAAGCAGTTTGGTCACTTAACTAAATAAATGAGCCAAATGAGCTAAACTAACCAGTCTCTCTGTCCCTCTGTCTCTCTGTCACTCTCTCTCATAATGACAGGTAATCAGAATTTTTCACTATTCTGGGATATTTTTCTGATTATATGAGTAAGAACTTAATAATATACTTGCAGAATAGATTATCTGAATCAACCCATCTCTCTGATATAAAATATTATGCAGAAAATTTTCAGATTAGTTTTGCTCACAGCTACTGTTTTGAGCCTTGTTAAGCATGGGCTTTTATGAGAATTCAGAATCTAAGTGATTTTTCTTTAGGTCAAATCACCTCAAAGAAAAAAGAAAACAAAACAGACTTTTTGTGGTATTTTTCATTTGTAGTTCTCATTATAACCTTGACTTCCTCTCATTAATCTTATAGGATAACAAAATGTACACTTGTCAAAAACAAATGAAATAGCTGTTTTGAGCCTCAGATAAGGTTAAATTGGGTCACTACTTCTGAATCAAATAAAGTGTACTTTGACTCCATGCAAACAGAAGTCCATGTGGGCGCCTTATTTCTGAGAATCCCTCCCAGATTCCCAATCGCTCAGCCATCACTTCTTTGTCTACTGAGCATGAAGCATATGAACTTACTCCAAAAATTACTAACTATACCCTGAAGATATGTTAGTACTCTATTAAATTTATGTGCTTTATGAACAGTGACATGAGAATAAAAAAGACATAGTTACAATTAAACTAAAATCCATAAATGAGCTATTTTGGTTTTCTTTGGGTGGTGGAGGTAAATATCTTTTTTAAATGATTAAGGGTTCCTCTCAAGAATAAAAGCAAAGTACTGGTACAGTGAAACTCCCAGGTACCATTTTCCAAGGGACCTTTGTCCGTAATGAAATGCTAAGTGACTCAATTTGACAGGGTATATGCCTTGGCAGATCATATGAAAGCAAAGCCAGAACAACAATTTCCCCAGAAAAAGTGCTCTTTATTAATACCACCAGGCAGTAGACAAGCTGTCACCAACGGAGTCATTAAAATGCCCAGACAGAGTATCCTGATAACTCTGTTTTATTCCATTGGAGTCACTCTGTGCCACTTCATGATTGAGTGTCTCCCTCGAGTTTAGAAAAGAACTTAGTTCATATTACCACTGTAAACTCAATACCTGGATGTATCACCTCACACCAACAGTAGAAAATGCAAATGACAACACTTTGCACTTTTTACAGAATGTTCCGTGAAAGACTGTCAAAGTGATTCGTAAACTAGGACTATCTTTTCTGAGGGTAAACAAAGGCACAGAGTAGTTAGATAATGGGGTCTCTTAGTCAACAGGCCAAATTATAGGAAGAGGTGAGCAAGGAAAATAAAAGCATCTAAATGTTGCAGTATAACAAATCAGCATTATCTTTACAAAAGCATTCTGAAAAAATTAATGAAAAACAGGTGAAAATCTAACTTCTAATTTAGAAGAGAAGGTTTTCTCTAAAATGACAGAATGACTCAGTTAAAAAATGCTCAGTTGCTAAACATCAAAAGGTTGGGGGGGTACATGAGTCCAATCTTTTATTTCCATACAATTCATGTTTGAGTTGGGCATCTCATTCAATATACAACCTAATACCGAGGGACAGTGCAGTGGACTGCTGTATGGGTTTTGTCACAGCTGAGCCCCTCTAATCAGTAATTAACTTACAGTCAGTGAAACGAAGGTTCCATAAACTGTCTCAACCTCCACAAGTTGTATACAAATGTCCTTTAAGAACTTATTCTTCATTCAGCAAGCACAGAAATGGTACCAGATGGAGTAAAGTAGACTAATGGCAATGTTTAAAGATCTATAACGGTAACAATAAAATTGTTTAGGAGTAGTATCCTCATGTTTCTGTTGTCCTAGTGTTTAGGGATTTATGTAGTTAAATTAGTATTTTAGAAGATTAAAAAAACACTCAAATTGAGAGATACATGAGAATATTCGGGCCTGATAAAAGTTAAAAAAAAAACTACTGTGCTGGTCCCAAAATGGGTGGTCAAGAATTCTACTCTCAAAGGCGAGCTGTCAATCCATTGTCTTTTCATATCATTTGCCACTCACTGATTAGTGACAGGTTTTGTTCTTGCTTTTCTCTTTAAATTATCATCAATGCAATTTCTCTTCAACAGAAGTTTTTTTTTTTGTTTGGTTCTACATTTGAATCTTTTTATCTCTTCTACTTTTCAATTTACTTGGTTTCACTCTACGGGGTGTCAAACTCATTTTCACTGGGGGCCACACCAGCCTCAAGGCTGCCTTCGAAGGGCCAAATGTGATTTTAGGACTGTATAAATGTAATTACTACTTCTTAACAGTTAAGTGAGAGCTCGGCGCTGCTGCCGGGTAGAAACAAGGTGCCAGACGAGACAAAACGAGGTGAAGGGCTGGGTTTGGCCCACGGGCCTTGTGTTAGCCACCCGTGCACTATAAGATCAATGTCCATTGACTTTCTCAGGAAAGCTACACTCTGGGGAATCACAATCATGTATCAAAAAATATTCCCCTTTTCATCCAAGTCTTTTCCTAAGGAAAATAGATTTGAGTTATTTGACCTGTAGTCTTTCAAACTCTCCTTTTGCTGTGGTTATACAGGGATTCAGACAATTTGCTGTGTCTTAGTGGAAACAATGTGAAACAAGCAATGGCTTTAAGTGAATGATAAACTAGGTTCCCAAAGTCCTGAAGGCCAGGTCAATATTCCTAAGGACTCTTCAGCACTGATGAATTTACACATCTCCTCACTGTGAAATGCAAATGAGAAAATGAGAGTGAGTGAGAGACTTATGCCCACTGAGTTGAACAGTTTGAGCTATGTCTGCAAACATTGGGGTCAGCAGAGAAGGCTTACCCAAGTTCAGTCTTAACAAAATCATCAGGAAGAAAATAGAAGATATGTTTTACAGATAATAATGGATAATGACTCATTATACTACAGATCAAATGGAGAAAGTAAAGCTCAGGTTAGATATTTTTGAATAAAAGAGATGCAGTTTTCTCAGGGTAGAAACTTTAAGGATGGGCTTAGCTTTATATAGTAACCATGCTATTTTTTTTCTTGCATTTTCTTGTTAAATTTTCCAAATGCTTCAAAGAAAAGATTCATTGGGGAAAGATAATAAACAAAAAGAATGAGAATATAAAAAATAAAGTTTTTAACCTCCAATTTCTTGGTAAAATATTAGCCAGGCAATTTTACAAAGTGATGACAACTACATTCACATTTAATAAAATTATTGAATGTGTTGACTATCTGACTTCAAAAGTGAAGTGACTATAAAGAAAAAGATCATGCTCAGTTGAAAGTCATGGTCAAGCAAGCGCTCAGATTCAATTCACCATTTTCTGAAGTCAGCAATCTTTTCTAAGTAGAAGACAAAAACATTAGTTAACTCTTATTGTTGCTTTGCTTTTCTGTGACTTTTAACCCATAATCTGTGAAGAGCAAGTCTGTGATTTTAGAGCTAGAGTGGTGTCATTAACTATCAATAATATCTCATATTTATAGTCATAATAATAGTAAAATTTGTATTTTGTACAAATTCACCAAAGTTGTTGGTAGCATTAACCAAACCCTTATTTATGTCATTTAATTCTCATAACAGCCAGAGAGATAAGACTCATTATCTACATTTTATAGATGACCAGGAAACAAAGACTCAGAGAGATATAGTATCATTTGCAATTTCAAGCCTTTCTATCTCATTATGCTAAATTATCAAAATATCTTATTTTTCCCTCCTCTTATTCTCATTTTATCTAGGACTATACAAAAATCTCTCTTAATTTTTAATTGTTCAACAAAAACCTGCTTAAAGTGAACCTAAACCATAACAGGAAAGGAGGAGGAGAGTTAAAGGTGTGAGAAGACAGTTGAGGGGTATACCTGCCAGGCTATGGACATAGCCCCTAAGTCCTGGTGTAGAATTTCTTGAGTTGATTTGTCGCATTTTCAGGAAAATAATTTACTCATCTAAAAGCTCCAGAATCTCATCTGCTAAAGTATAGCTGTGAGTTGCGGAAATACTTAGAAACTATTAAAACTCAGAAGAGAATGCTTTTATCTCCACTATACCTGTGTGCCTGGTATTTAGGAATTTGCTACTCCCAACCCTTAAAACACAAAATTCTCTCAGGAAATTGTTTATTAATATTTACACGTTTAGTATTTGTAGCAATAAAATTGTGAAGTCACTTTTATCTATGTACCTAATAATATATGATATCTTTATATTTGAAAGCCATTTTTGCATTAAAATGAAAAATATCTTTTACCTACTCATGTTTTGGTGGCATGGCAATGTATAACAGTGCACTTTGATATTGAAAAGTGCAGTGTTTGGATTGACATGGCTTTAGGCTTCATGATAATCACCACATCCTCTTTACACCTAAAAATAGCTCTTATCTTTCCAAATGGGTACCAAACCCTCTGATTTCTTAGAATTTGTTTTTCCCCCTACTTACATTTGAAGCCACCCACCCATTTTAAGTCTTTTCATGGCTACACAGCAGTGTTCTACAGAAATGTTCATTCATCTTTCCTAGGTACCAAAGTTCCATTACTCCCTTTACAGAATGGCTTTGATGTGCACATGAGTGATAGGGCAAAAGAACGAAAGTCAGAAAAGGTTTCAATGTGTGGGGTATGACATTAATTTGCACTTTGAATAATCATCTCAGGATATGTATACAGGATGTCAGCATATCTGCTTCAAAAGTCGGGGAAAAAACCCTTTAGTCAATCAACTCATTGGTCTACGCAGTTTTAAACAACAGACTTGGAATTTTTTTCAATTTATTACTGCTCTGTACAATACAGAGAGGAGTCAACTTGAATAGAGGCATCTAACTTTCCCATAAATCTTAATAATATGTACACATTTAAGCAATGTACTCATAATGATAAGGATTTACCATTAACAAACATTTTGATGTTTTTATTTCTTAATATATTTGGCATCTGTGAAATAAATAGTTTGGGGTGGTTCCAATAATATTCTTTTTTCAATATCTTTCAGTTTGAATTAATGTTTGTTTAAAACTTACTTCAGATTGAACGATCTATTAATTTTGGTCAAGCAAGTCTACATACACTTAAAGAGTTGAAAAAATTTACATTGGCACTTTCAAAACATTTAGAAAGGAAATAACATAACCTTTAGAAAATAATTTTTTAAATTAAAAATGAAAACAAAAGTTATAGTGTTGATCTATAAGCTATGTTGATCATAAGCATCTTACTATATAGCATATTCAGAATTTTGCCTTTAGTTCTCTTGTTTTGATAAAATAAAGTTAACGATATAACTATTAAACCAACTGCTTATAATTTTATTGTTTAGGACAATTTTCTACCATTGCACCTTGGACATAGCTCATTTGATAACCAATTGACCATTTCTATATCATATCTATTAGATAAGAATGGGAGGAGGAGTTGGGGTCATGTGGCTGTGGCAGGAGGAAAACCACTCGGCTTTGGGGCTCCCTTTGCCATGCAGCTTAGGAAGCTGGGAAGCAAGATGTAGCAGCGATGCAGAGCTCTCTCTTAGCAGTTTGAAGAATACAGGAGAGAAGCTGTGGGAAGGAAAGGCAGGACCACGCGGCTTTGGAAAAAGTTAGGACCATGTGGAGATCAAGACGGCAACACAGCTGATGGTGCCAGAACCACGGGGCTGCCTGAACCACGGGGCTGTCTGAACCACGGACTTCTCCTTCTTTTTCCTGAGACACGGTACCACAGACTGGACAGAGGAGAGAAGGAAGGACTGTGTGCATCTGAGCTGAGAACCTGGGCCTCTTCACATACAGCAATGTTCCAAGATGATGATAGAGAAAGCCACACAGCACTTGAGGACTAAGCTCAGAAGACCCATAACATCACTTCATCATTCTGCTGGTGCAAGCAAGACGCCAGGCCAGCCTGGATTGGGGGTGGGGGGTAGATAAGAAAACCCCACTATTTGGTGGGAGGGATGGCAAAGTAGCATGTACAGTGTCATGTGTGCAGGCTGCAGAGAGCACTTTCACCGTCACTGTGAGCAGTCTACCATAATGCTGGCTTGATCAAGTGTTTGCTTTATTTTATTTTAGTTATAGTGGTTTGGAAAATAGTTCTAATCTTAAAAAATCCTAACCTATACATTTGATTAATATACTCTATCCACATCCTCTCTTCACCATTTTCCATTGTTCTCTTCCCTGAGAGACTGATCTATCTGGACCCATCCGTGGGCTTATTGCTTTGGCAAGAAGGAAGGACAGTGAAGTTGGAGTACCGCTTCTTCCTGCTCCCTCCCTTAGTAATTGATCATTTGCGTTCACTTGTGGTTGCCAAGTCTGCAGATAAGCGCTTACTTCCGGATGGTGGGAAAGGACAACATGATGCTGTATGAAGTGTGCCAGCAGCTTGCCACTTGGGTGTGGCGTTTTCCTGTTTCTCATATTACCGTTTACCTTTGGTGCTTCTTTTCTCTCAGGCCCAAGACACATTCTCTGCTTTAACAACTAAGTTTAAAATAATGTTGCCCATTGCTAAGAAAAATAATAAGCAAGGGGAAAACTTAAAGGTGAGGAGTATTCCTAACGCAGTTCCCAAGTTAAGCACTCACATGGTCACTCAGGACTCCTGCCCACTGGCTCTGCGTGCTCACTGCCTCTGAACTTGATGCCCCTCTGGAGCCACTCGCGTCTATGACACTGTGACCTGTCACCTTGGAGGGTCTTACTTCTCATCCAGGAACCCCAATAGTGCACCCTGTTTGTTAATATAGGACGTGCCGGAAAAAAAAAATTCAGACTCAAAGCTTATAGTCATCCAGTGCTGTTTGTCTATACCATAAATTTTATTGCTATGTTGAATATTTTAGGAAACTGAAAGTGCCACACCTTAAACATTTTCTTACAAATGTGGATATTTCTCTCAACACCATGAAAACTCTCCAGTTAAGTGATGATTCTGGATAAGAACCAGACAATTGCTCAATGGCAGAAAGAGCCAGGAATAGTGCACTGTTGCTGGTGTGACTTAACAGATGTGTGGCCCTCAGTGGTAAATAAGGATGAGCGTTCAATATG